>JAUTXW010003678.1:0-62654 GCA_030620095.1 Kuschelorhynchus macadamiae | reverse complement strand
GTTAACACATAAGATAGGACTGTGATATTTTTAGTAGCTAAATAATGCAAGCTTCGCCAAAGTCATTGGTCAATTAAAAATTACAAGTATCTCAGAAACCAATGAATAGGTTAAATTTGGCTTAGGCACATGGGAACAAAGTTTCTTTCCAAATTTTTTTTTAATATTGCGGTATCTCCCCTTCTACCCTAAACCAATGGTAACATACGTTTTCTAAATGGAATGTCAGATAGATTATTGCAACTTGTATTTTCTTCAACAATTCCAATATTTTTTGTGTAATAGTTTTTACACCTAAATTCAACTCTTTTCGCAAAAATGGCGCATGAAAATTTATTTTTTTGAGACTTTTAACCCCTGTAACTCCCAAAACACTTAACTTCAGACAAAATTGATTTCACATTCCATTTTTAGTTTTTAAATATTTCTTTTCTCACTGAATATCGCTGGGGTTGCTGATTGATTCTGAAGTCGAAGGAACGTTAATATCAGGATTGGCAATATCCTTTTCATTGTTTCCCGGAAAAGTTGGTTTTTGTTTAATCCTAGGTTTTCTTACTCTATTTTTGTTGTAAGTACCTTTGTCCGTTGTTACTTTAGTATTTTGTTTGGTTTTTTATCGGTCAGCACAGATATTCGGTATTCTCTCGTGGACTGAAGATACCTCATTTTAATTGACCAAACGCGTGAGAGTTTTGCCTTCTGTATTTAAAAACATATTTTATATATAACGTGTGCTCAATAATGAAGGGACACAGTTAGAAGTCTTATAATTTTGTCAGAAAAAATGATAAAATAAACTCCTAGGTCTTTTTTGATAGAAAACCTCAAAAAGTTGTTTTCAATGCGGCGCAAGTAAAAAATATACAAGATGTACAAAAATATATTAATTTTTCTAAAAAATCTATACATTTTAATTGTTAAAACGCATTTTGAATTCATAGCAATCAGAAAAGTGTCCAAAATAAACGTCAAAAATATAAGTTTTTTTTTTCAAGAATGAATAAACTCGCTGACCAACGTGCATTTTGAGTTGAAAGTTTTCTTAAAGATGAATCTGTTCGTCGTACACAGCGACAATTTCGCACCCGTCTCAATTTGAATTGTCCCTGCCGAAATTCAATTTTAAAATGGGTTGCACAATTTAGAGGAAGCGTCTCAGCTCAAAAGCGGAAATGAAAGGTAGGCCAAAGTCAGTTGGAACTATTGAAAACATCAAAAGGATACGCATAGCGGTGTTGAGAAGTCGTAAGTGACTTGCAAGAAGACATTCCCAAACTAGTAATACCTATCTGAGAAGAATATTGCACGAGATTGAAGCTTAAATCCATTCAAAATTCAAATTGTTTAGGAACTGACAGACAACGATTTTGCGTTAAGGCTTACTAAAGAAAAATTTTGCGAAAAATTCTTGACTTGTTGGAAAAAATATTCAGATCAGATGAAGCTTAGTTGTATCTTTCTGAGTATGTTCATAAACAAAGTTCTCGTTACTGGTCTCAAGAAAATCCAAAAGAAATTCACCAAATTCCACCTCACAACCAAAAAATTAGTGTATGGTGTGCAGTGTCAGCCCAGGGCATTATAGGGCCATATTTTTTTGAGGATGAAAATGGGGAGTAACAGTTAATTCTGAACACTAAGCGCATTATTGCAAACATTTTTTCAAAAAGAACTGCGACATTTTCCAGAAGACATGTAGTTGCATCAGGATGGCGTCGCATGCCATACAGCGCGTGTATTAATGCAATTTTTACGGCAGATGTTTTCGGGAAGGCAAATTTGGCGATGGACAGTCGACTGCGAAGTTTGTTAATTTTTTGACACTTTTCCGGTTATTATGGATTCAAAAAATTCAATTAACAATTAAAGATAGACTTTTTATAAAAATATATACATATATATATTTATATATATATATATATATATATATATATATATATATATAGGTACACCCTGTTTATATTTAATTGCGCTGTATTGAAAAAAAAAACGTATTGAGATTCTTTATTAAAAAAGATCTAGAAGTTTATTTTATCATTTTTCGTTGCAAAGTTAATGAACTTTCAAATGCCACTTCATTGTAGCGCACCCTTTACTTAATTTATTATACCGTTAATTATCTAGGGACAACCTGTACAATGGAATAACAATTTTATTTATATTCTAAAACTGGCGAGGAAGCGCAGTCACTGTACACTTTTACATTTTCTAGAAGTTTTTTTTAATTGTTTACATGAAAAGTCATGTTCCCAGTCAAGTGTTTAAAAAAATACTCATAAAACGCCACTAATATCAACATCTATCCACCTCCCAAAAACCATTTATAGGCAAAAAAAGTTTGTTTAATTCTCTTTCAGAGATATATAGTGTGTAATTTGATAAAAAACTGAAAAACAAAATTCATCTTATAATTAAATAATATGGTGGTAGCTAAAAAAATGTTGACGCTATTTTAGGTATTTGTTATACTCCGCTATTAAGAAATAACTAAATTCTTTAAAACTTAAAACACCTCACTTGCTTAACATTATACAAAACTTGCGTTCTGCGTTTGTCATAGCCTGCTTATTAATTTACTAACATTTAAACAAAAATCGTTTTAGTTACTAATCAGAAACACCTTTTTCCTATAGAGTTGTTTATACTGATAACAGGTACTTTTATCAAAAGCTTTGAAATTTTCAAATGTACCTATTATTTAAAAAATAAGTTGCTGATGTTTTTTCAAATAATCTGTAAACTTATTCTAGGCATTTGCACTATCAGGTCAAAACTTTGAGACTGTAATATTAATTTTCTACTATGACTAATCCAAATTGAAAGTGAAAATCTTAACGGCGGTTCTTTTATTAGTGATGCTTAGGTCACGAACGTGAAAAGCGAATACATATTTCTAAGTTGACAGTATGAAGCCTAAAATTATTCTGCCTTAACGACAAAACGCTCCAACGAAAAATCAATGAAACAGTACATTAAATAATAGTTCCGCATTTAATAGTAATTTTTTAGATGCGATAAATGTATTTAACATCGTAGTGGCTTTTGAGATATTGCAAATTGAAACTCTTGAGGAAACACGGTAGAATTTGCAACGTAAATCAAGTGAATAAAACAAAATTGAATCCAATAATTTCACAATAAATCACATGTCCTTATAAGTCGCGTCAGTTGACACCAACAAGTTGCCAGTTCTTTAACATAAACAATTTCGATCTCCGCTGGTAGTCCGTATCCATCAAACCGCAGAAAATGTTCGTTCGCTAGCTGGTGACCGATTTTCGCTCATGCGACATAAAAATGTAAACACGTACAGGTGAGTTTGCTGGCATAAATTAGAAATAAAAGGTTTTTATACCAATGAAAAATAGCACAAAGGAGATCATAAAATAACCGTGTACGGAGATAATCGGAACCTATCCATCTAAACGTCTTTTGGTTAACACATAAGATAGGACTGTGATATTTTTAGTAGCTAAATAATGCAAGCTTCGCCAAAGTCATTGGTCAATTAAAAATTACAAGTATCTCAGAAACCAATGAATAGGTTAAATTTGGCTTAGGCACATGGGAACAAAGTTTCTTTCCAAATTTTTTTTTAATATTGCGGTATCTCCCCTTCTACCCTAAACCAATGGTAACATACGTTTTCTAAATGGAATGTCAGATAGATTATTGCAACTTGTATTTTCTTCAACAATTCCAATATTTTTTGTGTAATAGTTTTTACACCTAAATTCAACTCTTTTCGCAAAAATGGCGCATGAAAATTTATTTTTTTGAGTCTTTTAACCCCTGTAACTCCCAAAACACTTAACTTCAGACAAAATTGATTTCACATTCCATTTTTAGTTTTTAAATATTTCTTTTCTCACACCAATAGAAATCGGTACTAGGAGATATAGCCCTGGCGGCGACTGTGCCGTGGACACATCGAGTTAAAGAAAATGTAGTAATAGTTTATTAGTAGATGCCAAAAAAAATTATCGTCCGAAGTTTGCCCTGATGGGGGAACCGTTTCAGATATACTTTTGAAATTTGGTATATCTTTAGAGCAGGGGCTCTGGAAAGATATCAAACAAATGTTTGTATCATTTTTTCAGAGTGCCGTTTGATACACGGTTACTGTCGAAAAAATTTAAACAATAATTTATTCATCTCTGCGGCCTTCCGATCACTATTTAAAATAAGAGGATCTAAATTTGTATTAGTATTTTTTAAATTTTCAAAATTTTTTTAGTTATTACCGCTGTCAGAAGTAAATGGTTATATATTTAAATAATTTTTGGGCCTTAAAAACGATTCCTTGGGTATTTTTTCAGATTGGCATGATAAAATATGAATGTGTTTAGGGCGGTAGCCACAATTTGAGGGCAATACTTACTCCAATTTAGTAAGATCTCCTTAAGAAAATTTACTGTCATTTCCTACGGAGCTACTCTAATTCCTTTTTTGGATCAGTTGGAGCCTCAACGCGCTTGTATTTTATATTTTACCAAATGGCTTACTTATCAGGTAAAGTAAAGCTTTTTTGTTTGAATGAAAGTGTCCCCAATTTCCTTTACCCTCTTTTGATACACCTGGAAATTCGGGAATTTCCATCAGTATGATCTGCATGGTTAATAATGGGTCAGGACAGGTACCATAATATTCTCAAGCAATAATCTACCGAAGTACAAGGTAATAAAATTGGTTACTCTCCAATAATCCACAATACAATATAATTAACCTAATATATTTGTATTTTAGGCTCAAAGAGTGGTGACTATCATATAAACCACTCTAATTTTATTAAGAATTTTATGAAATGGGTTGAAACATAGCTGCTACCTAACTTGCTGGAGAGGTCTGTTTTAGTACTCGAGAACGCATCCTACCACAACGATAGAGAAAAATGTTATTGCTTCAAGCCTTAAACAAGTAATGATTAAGTGGGTATAGGATAAAAATATTGTTTTCGAAGAAAAATTGACAAAGACAGGACTTTACGAAATAATTCAAAACAATAAATAAATCTTTTTTCTCCCACTTATGTATTAGACCAGTGGTTAGAAAATAATAGTCACAAAGTTCTAAGATTGCCACCGTATGATCCAGAACTGAACCCGATAGAGAAAATATTGGCCAATATAAAAAACTGGGTGGCAACCCATAAGACTACATTTGTGTTAGTCCCTATTGCGCTACGTTAAAGCCCTAACTCGTCAAAGATTTAACGAATTGCCACTCATCGAATAGACGAACATATGTGGACACGTCAGAGAATATGAGATGTCACAAATAGAATGGGAATACATCATTCACACTACACTAGATCATCTACGTTTTACCGTTAACACTGGGTCATCTCAAGAAAGCTGGTCAGATATTGGCAGCAATAGTGGCTTTGATGGAATGATTTGATGGAATGGAATCATCCGACTCAGAGTTAATTAACTGGTACCTTATAATATATTTTTAATAAGTTAAACCAAAATGTGAATTGTTATGCCAGCGACCAATTAAACTTCTAAAAGACAGTTCTTCAGTCAATTGCATAAATTTTCCACACCAAATGCTGGTGTCGCGGCTTAACCGCAATATTAGGAGGCAGGCAATAATATTTTACTCGGTGTTGTCAAAAGCGTGATTTAGGTTTACTTGATTAGAAATAGAATACAAAAATCATGCTTTAAAAAGGCAAATAGGATTGTCGGCTAACAGTGTAAACCGTTCTAAAACACATTTAACCAGCAGATCGGATGACACTAAGGTGGTGGGTATTTTATTTGACATTGGACTGGATCGTCTACTAGGAGTATAATCTTTCTTTGGTTATGTTTATCTCAAGATAATATAATTATACTGTATTGGTTTTCTAAAGCGCTTAAACATTTCCTGTGATGTCTGTAATTCTTCTATGATGTTTTCAAAACTTCTTTCCCTACTTCTAGATTTATATTGATTGAATGGATTCCAGAAACCTTAATAATTCTAAATACACATTGATTCTCCTACATTAAATTTATAGCAGGTACTTAAAACGGTCCATGAATAATAAAAATTGCATTTTTGTGAATTACTCTATATACCCTATTAATATCGTTAAAATAATTTATTTATTTAATGAATTCACCAATTTAATATCTTGAATTCGTGAACAAGTATCGTGAGTGCAATCCTTTCGCGAACTGTTAAAAACTAATTTATTGCCGAAAACAAAAACTTGGCCTTTCGTAAACAGTTGGCTGTGAATTTTCATTAAAGTTATTGTTTAAATACACACCAGTGCTCTCATTGTTACTTGCAAAGGTAATATAAAGAATATATTAAGGATGAACTAATAAATTTTCATAATTCATAACGCCTTGCATAACGCCTTTTATAGGCAGTATCTGCTATGCACTTCTTTTAGCACCTGTGCTTTCAAATAAGGTGTGGAGTTATTAATCCTTTGTCGGTAAATGGGTTTATTTGTGCTCCATTAACAAATAATTTATAATTTAAAATAAATATTTACAAGTTATTTGATATCCTATTTGCCTTTTCCATATTTACTCTAGCCTATTTTGCATGTTAAATAAATTTAGCTGAAAGATTAAAATAAACTTTGTATTAGTTATCGGGTTTGGTGACGTTTATAAATGAATATTGCCTTGCTATACAACCTGTTGTATAATAATTGCATCAGAGCATATATAGCAATAGTATTCAAGGCTGTGTCTGATTTGTGATGAATAAGTGTATACAAGTTATAACGTAAACTCCGTATTACTGAGCCACGTCATAAAGAGCTGATACAAAAGTGCAACTACAATTTGTTTAAAACATTGCAGAAGCAGTTAGGTGCCCGTCGGTTAGTTGTTACGGTAATTTATCTTTGGAGGGTTCAATTTTTAAGCCCGTTTAAAAATGCAAAAAGGACGAAGAGGGAAAAGTTATTGAAAGGGAGCTAATCCACATTAAAATAAAAAATATATATTTTGCTCCTTCTTACACCTTTATTCATATGTGTACGTATTTGCTGCTGAAACCAAATAATGAATAAAACAAATTAAAAAAAGGCAGATACCTCTTTATTAAAAAGCTTTTGAAAATCACAAATAAAATGAGTTTTTATTTATGCAATTTACTGAAAACGAGACGTGGGTTATAAGTATTTTTTGAATTTAAAAAAAGTTAAGTAATAAAAGGTATTCGAAAACAATTGTTTAAATATTCTCAGCAAGGCTTCTGTTGGTTACTTCTGCAATATGGAGTTGACATTAAGCCGTGAGTCCTGGTAGCACTGGAATCTAGTTGCTCAGCTCTGGGCACTGAAGGAAAATGAGATCAATAGCCTAGTTCACGTAAAATGAGGCCTTCCAGTTTTTTTTACTGCTATTTATTTAAAAAACTTTTTTCTCGAGAGAAAAAACTTCAAGGGGGTTTTCAGAAATCTGTGCTGTAAGCATTACAAATTACTTAAGTGTATTTATTTACATCAAACTGTAAATGCTTTCAAAGTGGAAGCTTATGTGCCTTGTGAAAGCTTTTATTACGAGGCCTGCGAGCTATAAAGAAAGAAAATTATATTGCAGCTAAAATTCAGAGCATTTAAATACGTAAATCTGAATAATTAAAATTTGCCTAAATAAATAAATAAAATAATTAATTACCTGGCCGATCATTGTCTAATTCAAAAATGTTTAAAACTTTTTAAACGTGATCACCCTTTTTTATTGGCATTACTTGGTCCCAGACAAAACTTAAAAGAACGAATGACCTCCAAAATCAATTTCACCAAGAGTTTGGTGATAAATTAATATAAAAAGGGTAGGAATTTAAACAAAAAACTAAGACATAACTTAAACGTACATAGCACTTGTTTTTATATTATGTCCTCTTTTTCCTCATTAACATAACTAGAATCGATATTTACCCCTCATTTCAAAAAAGTAGGCAACTTCTATTACATTAAATCTCGAAAATATAATTATTTTTTAATTAAATTTTAGTCTTTTTTTATTTATCAAACTATCTTTTAAAACATACATTTTTTCAAATTTAGGTTTTTAATATTTTCATAGGAAAAGAACTTAGCTGAAATCAGATTTTAAGTGTTGTAGGACGCAAAACCCTATTGATATTAGTTGTATTATAGATCGCTTCTTCATCTCTCGTTTTTCTACCTATCGCTTCTTTATCTCTCGCTTCTCGATCCCTCGGTTCGCCATCTCTCGCTTCTCCAAGTCTCGCTTTTCTACGTCGCTCCTCAATCTCTTTCCTCAGTCTCTATTCTCTATCTCTCTTTCCTCTCTCTCTCCTCTCTCTCGTCTTCTCATTCCCATCTCTCTTCCTTCTTCTCACTGCCCCCCTCTCTCACTCCATTCTCGCTCCCTTCTTCTCTCTTTCCTCTCCCTCTCTCTATGAATGTTATGGTTTAGCTCATATCTTTCCAGGTAACTGAGATCGACAGAACTGTTATATGTATTTGTGAATTGCCTTACTCAGATTTGAAAGTAGGGATGGATCGGGATCGGTAGAGGAAAGCTTTTACCCAAGTAGTTTATCAGGGGTTGGGAAAGATACTCTTGTCATATGCCATTTTGAATAAGCTAGTAAGAAGAAATAAGAATCTATCAAAACATTAATGGACTGGTGAATCTATGAGTTTAGTTCTTATTATTTCAAGACAGAAGTACCCCAAAAGAATCTCCAAAGTTTAACCGACAACTACACCACTCAAAAATATCGATTTTGTAGACATATCTTTTTACGTTGATTAGTTTTTGATTATCCCGCGAACCCGCCAAATATATTCAAGTTCTCATTCAAGGTTGAGTATGTGGTAACGTCCTCCTGGTACAATATTTAGAAATATTAAGTGTTTATTTCAAGAGAAAAGTCGAAAATGTGGTGTAAATCTTTTCTCAGTTTAATAAATACTTTGTTAATATATCATTTTTGTTACATAACAAAGCATTTTTTTTTAATTTTCTACATATTTAAAACACGTTTTTTTTGTTTCGTCAGCAGCTACCAATTTGGATGAATATTTTTTTAAGCTCTCACTACATGCTATTTAGCTTTATTATAATTTTTTCATGAAAAAACAAAGATTAAACCAGTTATTTAAGGCAGTGCTGGAAAAAAGTCGATACAGAGTTGCCGCCAATATGAAAAATAACAAACCGTACGTGATATGAAAGTTTTCCATATTTGTTTAAAAAGCCCCATCAAAAGTACGTTTTTTTTTAATAAATATGCAATTTTTGCCGCATTTATTAAGGCGCATTTTACATTCGCGCTGTGTTTCGCGTCATTAGCTGACATTCGCGATTAGCATTCGCATGTCTTCATCGCCACAATGACCGTTTTCACATTCGCCGAAGAAGTTCACTTCGAGGCAATGAACGACATGGAATTTGTGGCGGCAAGAACCAGTAATTGAAGCTATTTGTGTAAGAAGGTGTTAACTACAAATTTAAGGTTTTGAGAAAATGAAGCCTAAAGTTTTTTAGTTGGAACTTTTTTAGCATTTAATAAACTATCTAATGTAATGTAGTACCACTTTGTAAATAGTTCCAAAGGTCCTAGAAAATAGACCAACTACTTAAAATTACAACTGAAAAGTACATTTTTGAGCTTTAAAAAAGGAAAAAGCTAGTTAACATTTTTATGTGAAATTGGAAGAATGTGGGGAAAATTAATATTATACAAAAAACTGTTAACACTGATCTATTTGGCAATAAATATTGCTAATAACTAAATATACAAAATATAATCACAAATTAGCTTTATTCTCCTCTTTTAAGGTTAGTATAAAATCCACGAACATTTTCTGGAATAAACGGAAGCTGTTCCTGCAAATTATTATTTTTTTTGCAGATATTGGGCTGCTTTTGTCTACTGGGATTAAAAATTCTTCTTGGGTGTCTGTACGAGTATTTTTTTTGTTTTAGGATTGACACTTCCATCCAATTTTCATTTTTATTTAAGGTATATTTATATTTAGTTTTGGCAAATTCTTCTATCCTGATCCATCTGACATCCCTGAATGAAACTTATTCACCGCTGTCGTTTTTTTTCTTCTATTTATTATTTTAACTTTTTTGGCAATTCTTTAACATCTACAAACTTATCTTTCATCCTAGTCACCCTAAAAGGTGTTTTCCTTCTAGATTCTGTCATAATAATTATATACTGATCCACCGAGCAAATATTTTGAGTTTTTATTACTACCTTTTCAACAGCAGCAATGTCACGATCGGAATCCATGAATGTATGACCTACTTCTGGTCAAGCTTATCAAAGATGCCTTGTTTTATTAAATAGTGCCAAAGACATATAAAATACCAGTTTTTATTTTGCCATCCTGCTGAGTCACTCCATGCTACAAGATGTTTTTGTTTTGATTGTATGTTCTGTAGAAATGTCATAAGGCAGCTAACAACTTCTTCCGGCCCACGACTACCCTTATCCTCGGTCCACATATGGAAATATCCTCGGCCATTTTTCTGCTTCATATCAATAAAATAAGTGTTCATTTTATTGAAATGTTATATAGCCAGACCTGTCTTAGGTAAAAAGCAATGCTTGTAGACATTTTTGGTGAACTTTTCTGTGTGTTCAACAGCCATCTCACCAGCGTTGCATACAGGTATCAGACCTAGGTGTACCGAATCTCAAGTTAAAATCTTCGACAAATATTTTTCGATACATACTTTTTGAAACCATATCCAAAATGTTTTTGTTTTGGCAATAACTTACGTACAATTCGTGCATTTTATTTATGAATAATACTGGTGATAAATACATTCTGGAGGGATTTTTATTACGAAAGTAGTGAGAGTTTCAGGCGGAAATGATTTAATATGATCATGAACAATGTTTCTTTTTTCAGCTGAGGTTACATTAGGTCAATTGTGATGATAACCTTTATTATCTGGATTTGGGTCTGTTTTACCATCTGATATCTGGTTTCGAATTAAATCAATTTTTTTTCTGCCAATATCGAGCATAGACAATACTGCATCTTTACAAACTTGACGTGATCCTCCATTGATTTTAAAACAATATCTGTAGGACTTAGGTTAAAAGTGAGTGGATCAAACTGACCCTCCACTGCGACTCTGTGGTCTATTGTGGATATCTGTAGAACTTGTTACGAATTGTGTGCGGACTCGGCCCTTTTACACTATGAGGTTGCATTAATCCGAACAGGAATAAATTTTTCTCGTCGTGGTTTAAGGTGTAGTATTCGTTAAATAGTAATAATTTTTTTTCATCAGAAAATTTTGTATCACATTTTATACGACAGTCGACTAGTTGGATCTAGAAATTTGTATGTTATTATTTAACTAAAGCCGACTCACAAAATATCAAACTCACCTACTTCTTTAACAATTTCCTCCGCGTCACGACAGTTTTGATCCATCTTTAAAATTTTTCAGTTCAGAAGTGAGGTTGTGATTATTAATTTTCCATTGAACGATTTAACCCGATATTTAGAAAACTTTTAAAACTTAACAATAGGTTTAATTAAAGAAACAATACACAATATTGTCAAAGTTCAACATATTCCCGTATTTGCCTGTGTAATAATTGGTATTAATATATGAAGATTGCTCACCAAAAACATACAAACTGACCGGCACTGAACAAAATAAGACTAACAAAAATGGCAAAAAGGAGTTAACTTCACAGTTGACACGTTTTTGCTTGAGCGAAATAAGTTACCGCCTTTGTGCGTAAGGGGACTGTTCTTATAAGTAAATAACACCTTTTTAAATTTCTATATCGGCGTAACTATTGCCATCTCGTGATTTAGGACTTTACTAACAGATAGAGCAACAGTTAACACCTTCTTGGACAAAATATATAAATTTTTGCAAAAATGTTAGTTAACACCTTTTTGCACTAATAGCTTCAATTGAGAAGTTATTCGTGGAAATAAAAATGAAAAAAGACGTCCCTGTAAAAAGTGGTGATTGCTAGTATGTCATGGTAACAGAACTATTTAAGTAAAATCAGTTTAGCAAAAATATAAACCTACTATTCTTTTACCGATTGAAAAATTATGGTTCGCTATTTTATAGGCAACATATGAATTTTTTTACAGACAGTATATCGAAAATGATCTGTGATGCTTCTGGATGAAGCTTGAAAACACTACCAATTGCTCATTAGAAAAAAAAAATTCAATAGCCTAATTTAAAAAAGCCTCCTAGACCAAAAAAAAAGTATAATATATGTTCTTGAGCCATAAAGCGAAATATTACAGTACTTCGACTTCCACCGCACCTTTGTGAACTAAATCTAAGAATTAGTTAAGACTGAAGTTAAAGCTTTTGTGGCAAAACATAACACGACTTTTAAAGTGAAAGATGTTAAAAATTTAAAGCAAGTCCATTTCCAAAAGTAGAGTAAGTATGAAAGACATGTAGCTAGAGAAAAATAAAGAATGTGAAAACTTGGTATGCTAAATCAGACTAGAAAGTCGCTAATTTTTTCTCTAGATTCCAGTAAAGTTAATACAGCTGATTACTCAGAGGTCGAAGATGGTGGAACAATAATCCTGCAAAGGGTGTGTCAGGCACAAACCAATAAAACTTTATATATAAATATATTAGAGTTTATGATAAAAATTTTTTTGATACTCACTCTGTAAAATCGGGGATTTCTCGAATTAACATAATTTTCAACTTTCTGTCTTTTAGAAATATACTATAGTTGTAATTTTAAAATTTTTAGCCACTGATGGTGATAATTACAGAACTATTATTTTTTGCAAATATACCTAAGATTGTCGCCGAGATGTGACATGAAATTAGTATCGTGTAAGCGAAATGTAATCTCATTACTGTTTATATTCACACTGGACGATTGCAATTCATAAAGGCTAAACTTTTATCTAATTATGCAATGCTGCTTGGTTCATCAGGTTGACCATGGCAGAGTTCCAAAAATTTAAATAAATGAGCGTGACTCCGCTTCAGTTTTTAATTTCAAAATGAAATATTAACAAAACACTGTAATATAAACACGCGGTTCCGTTTAGAAGGGATTACCGGAAGTTTTATCAGTTTGATTATTGTTTCTATTCCATTAGTTTTCGAAATTAAGATTTATCATGTTAGGTGAGAATTATTATTAGTTGATTCTATGTATATTTATTTAAAGCTTTATAGATGAAAATATACCCTATTCTAATGATTCTAAAAATATTTACAAAGCCCGCAAAGAAGTAATTTGTAAATATCCACATGTAATTTTAAAACTATAGTTGCTGTAGAAATATGGCGATGTCTCAGTCATATTTATCCACGACGCACGAAATCCAAAATAGAAAACTTTATTTAGAAGAAATCCGTACATGCACTTCCTACAATATAAAACATTAATATCTGACAAACTGTCTCAGTTGTCCTTTCTTGTCTTGTTCTCGGCTTTCACAGACATTTTAAGAGCTAATAGCTGTCACAAACGTTATTTCAAAGAAATTTAATACATGATTAAGTTATTAAATAATTGACAAAGTAGGTATGCAAGAATAAATGTCGCCATATCATTTACTTGATTTCTAAATTTCCTAATAAAGTAACATTATATTTTAAACTGTTTATGCATTAAAGGAGCGATATTAATTAGTTAAAATACCAACAAATATAAAGAGAACTATAAATCCTTGTATTTTATGAATTTATTGCAACCTTTACGTAAAATGATCTCAAATCTGATACCTAATACCGATAAAACAGGAATGAGGCAGTCTTGTTCCCAATCCGTCTTAATATCAATAATTTTATTAATACTAGCGGGCTACTACAACTATTTTATAATAAATAACACTATCTGGTTACTCGGTAACAAAATATTTATTAGAGAAAGTTAAACAATACGGATTTACGGTTTCGGCTGTCGGAGTCAAACAGAATAAATCAATGGCGTGGCAGTGTGCCTACTTGTAGTACTCTCCTGAATGAACGTGAACGTATAAAAAAAGCCGTGAGCTTAACATTTAAAACAATGTTATCCGCGGTTTAATTAAAAGCGACTTATTTGCTTATTTATATATGCTAGCATAATCATATATATATATATATATATATATATATATATATATATATATATATATATATATATATATATATATATATATATATATATATATATATATATATATATATATATATATATATATATATATATATATATATATATATATATATATATTTATATATATATATATATATATATATATATATATATAGATATATATATAGATATATATATATAAATATATATATATATATATATATATATATATATATATATATATATATATATATATATATATATATATATATATATATATATATATATATATATATATATATATATATATATATATATATATATATATATATATATATATATATATAGATATATATATATATATAATATATATATATATATATATATATATATATATATACATATGCGAATATTTCAAATTTTTGCACTACAATATACGTAATTTTCAACATTACGTAATTTACGTAATACCAATAACAACGTTCGTCAAATTCATAAATCGAACATCAATAATTGAAGTAAAATTTTACAAGTTTAATCAAACAGGCGTAAGAAGCCCAAGTGCCATGATTGACGCATATCATCTGACGTCATGACATACTATAATAAGTTTTGGTGTTTTGTACTGACTAAGTGGAGTAAATAAATAACATACTCACTATAATAATTTTTGGTGTTTTGTATTGACTAAGCGGAGTAAATAAATGCGGTTTTAGGCAGTAAAGCAGTTGAATAGTGATAATCGTCTCGTATTGTTAGTTCTTAGATGCCCGAAATTTCCAGTTATAAATGGGTGAAAACGTGCCAAGTGTAAGTGCATGCGTTCTACCAGAATTTAAACGAAAGAAGAAGGTGAAAAATGGCGACTTTTGTAAAGACGCACCGCTCCGAAGAAACAGTGGGGAACCATATAAAAAGGCTAGTAATACTTTCGCGCTTGGAAATAAAGCACCGGTCAGGTGGGTTCTAGACTTTATGATTTAATGTCACATAAAAATACGAAAAATATTTTTTGGCGGGAAATAACACCGATTGACAGTGACTTTATACAAAAAAAAACACTGCTAGCTGTCGGAGTTTCTTTGTTTTTTTTTTTTCCTTCATGTTGGTTTGCGTAATTTGCCAATTCATTTGGTTGTACTCTGGAGAACCCTCTAGCTTTTGACCACACTTTATAACAATCATTATAACTTTAATTTTTTTCTTTCAGGCATCCTGCAATTGTAACTTTGCATGCAAGTCTATTACCCTCAATGCCAGAGCTGATATGTTAAAAACATTTTGGGATATTTCCAAATATACTAAACAACAAAACTTCTTGACGCGTTCAGTAGAATCGACTGATGTAAACTGACGAAGACACGGCACGAACCAAGCACCAGAACGCAGTAGGCGACAGCACACAAATACTTTTTGATTTTATCTGTATTATCAAAAGTAGAAGTTTGCAGAAAAACTTTTTGTGAAATTTTTGAGCAGCTGCATCGGACGTTATGATAATAAAGAATAGGAGAGGAGGAAAGCGTCTTAAAAGAAATCAGACTATAGGAGGTCCAAAATAATTGATTTTATCTCATCCCTACCAACTAGACAGAGTCACTATGATATAGAAAAAGGCGCAAAAAATTACCTATCTGAAGAACTGAATATTCGAAAGCTCTATACCGCCTTTGTTATAAAATACACGAAAAACAATTTTAAACCACCAGTATCAAGACAGTGGTTCAATTCTATTTGCAAGAAGTCTTTTAACTTTTCATTTGATCGACCAAAGGTAGACATTTTTAAATGTGTTCAGATTATTTGTTGCGTCTAGATTGACAAACAAGAAAAAGCCAAAGGTAGACACTTGCCCCAAATGCGACCTGAACAAAAAAAATATTAAAACTGCCGGTAATCCGAACAAGCGTAAGGAAGTTGAGTTAAAACGTGACGTGCATCATAAGCAAGCTACGGTGGCCCAGAATATGATGTCCAGAGATTGCACAAACGTTAAATCGGAATATGACCCTTGCGTCATTTCGTACGACCTACAGAAGCAGTTCTATATTTCTGCCCTTACACATACGCAAATGTATTACAGTCGTCAACTTGCATGCGTCAACTTCAGTGCGCACCTCGAAGATAAAAAAACCGGATGTTTTAATTTCTGGGATGAAAGCACTAGAAAGCTTGGATGAAATGAGATAGGTCCACGCGTTCTCGATTATATACCCAGTCAACTGAATACTCCTAAAACATATTTTATATTCTGGTCTGAGAACTGTGGGGGCCAAAGCAAGAACCAAAGCAAAGTCTATATTTCTATTCCGGCAAAAGGAAAAGCTAATGAAATTACTCATAAATTTTCACAGTCCGGGCACACTTTTCTAGCTTGTGACTTGGCTTGAAAAATAAGGTTAATAAAGAAGGAAGCCCAAAATTCCTGGAGACTTAATAACAATAGCTAGCGAGAGACAAAGAAAACCTGGTTTCAGAGTGAAGCTCACTAACAACTTTTTTGATCGTGTGGTTCTAGCGAAAGAAACACTGACAAAAGAACACTTGAAAATTTTAAAAATTGTCATGTTAAGAATTACTAAAGATTTAATAAAAGAAAGAGTACTTGAAGTTAAAAATTAATACAGTGACTCGTGCTCATTTCGTAAAGTAAAAATTCTCAAAGACCACGTCAAAATTAATTATTTTGAAAGACTGAATGTGGACCTTTCCATTATTTTAAAGAAATAATGTCAGTTTTTTTATTTTACTGGCAAATTCTGTGGTTAAGATAACATTTTTTTTTCTATTTGTTAATAGACCTTTTCAAAACGTAAACAGAAACTCTGTATATAGGCAAAATATTTTTATAATGCTCTTGAAGACTTTATTTAAACATATATTTACGGTTAAAAACAAGCTGATAAAAATGTCCAATTATTTTTTTTTTTACTTTTAAAACATGCACGAACACCCTATCTCCCATAGTCTATTATTTTCAACAATCTCAGATATAATTAACCTACATAGATTTATCTCGTCAGCGATCTACACCCAAAAAACAACGACTTCGTTAAAGTTGGTGACTACTGAGGCGCAATAATTACCATTTAGAACTCTGATAACATCGGTCGGTCTCCCGTCGTTGCTTGCACAGTGCCAAGTTGAAAACGGAAGATCTTTTAGCCAGATTATGAAAAAATACAGGTCACCGGCTACGGTGCGATACCGTTATAAACGCAACAAGGGGTTGAAAAAAAGTTGGAACAAAAAGAAATTAATACCGTCAAAGGCAATTTTGCAAAATAGGATATTTAAAATGGAATATGGAGAGATACATATTCAACGCTGAATATAAAAAGTACCTTCAGAAAAATGAATATACTTGAACAAATTCCTAACGTTTGGCTACATTAATTGTTCGATGACGGTTATTCTCAGCAATAACAAATACAGTGATAAAAAAGGTAAATATATTTTGGGTCAAAAAATATCAAGACGCATTTTCCCGTTTGAAAGTTTGAATTAATTTTACTTTTACAAAAAACTTACAAAACCGACTTCATGTCCCCCTTTCTAATAGCGGCTTAAGAGCAATACTTTTTGGAAAAGATACTTCAGTCGGAAAAGAAAGTAGAACAACTTTGCTCGATTATATACATTTTCACTTCCATCGTAAAAAAAAATCACACTCCGAGATTTTTGCAGATTTTCCCATTTCTGTCGGTCTATCGTGTTTCGAACAACTTCGGGTACGTATCTGAAGCTAATGAGGGCATGTATTAGATATAGTACTCAACTCTATTCGATTGTTTATCAAATCGAACCGCCAATAGAATAAATTATGGAGGAAAACAGGCAACTGCGACCGACTAGAGCTGAATGTCAATTAAGACACAGTGACATACAGGAAAAAACTGATAAATATACCTACAATTTATACGAGTACGTGTCGTATTCGAGTACAGAATCGATGTTACCACTGCATATTGTTAATAGTTTATAACGCCAATGTACTCCGTACACGGATAAGTACTCGATTCTTAAATGAACTCGAATACGGAGTACTCAATTCTGAAATCATATAATTCTCCGCAACGCTATGTAATTCGCATGGATTTCATGCGTTTCAATGTTCGAAAATACACAAAAAACAAAAGATTTGATTCGGACGAATGGTTCGCCAAGACCAAAGTCTACTTGATTATCCGCCCTAAAGACGCGATCGCCACGCACCGAAATGAACGGATGAACGGGACCCTCCACGGATGAACGGGACCCTCCACACTATGTGGAGGAATGAACGAATAGAGAGTGAGTAGCGGGCTTTCAATTGAGGTGTGATTAAATTTCAATTATAACAATGAATTCTAGGTAGTCTTGATAATTCAAAACCAATAAATGACCTATGAAGTCCTTGAATAAGTAAATCAATACATTGCCAAACTTACACATAAAAGGTTATACTATAATATAACTATATGCGCCGGGCGCCAAAACAGCTACTATTCTGTACTTATTTAGACAAATTCTTCTTCATCCTCAGCCCGTGTTACTCCACTCCTGGATGTAGGCCTCTCTTAAATTCTTCCATGACTCTCTGTCTCTCGCTCTCAGTGCCAGTCTCTTCCCGCTACTCTTCTGATGTCGTCAGTCCACCTCTTCTGTGGCCTCCCCCTATTTCTCTTCGTCTCTCTTGGTCTCCAAGACAATACCCTTGCTGTCCACCTTTCAGGTGAGCTTGTATTATATCTGCTGTATTATAATAGCTTTCTCTTCTTATTTCCTCGTTTCTTACGTGGTTTCGTAGGGTTATGCCTAACACGACGCGTTCCGTCGATCTTTGCATGACTCGTAGTTTATTGGCGCTTTTGGCAGTGAGTGTCATTGTTTCCAGTCCGTACGTGAAGACTGGTAATACGCATGTATTATATGCATGCTTCTTGAGATTTATTGGAATTTCGGAATTCTTGAATATATGAGTGAGTTTGCCGAACGCTGCTAATGACAAGCCTATTCTTCTTCCAATCTCTGCTGTTTGATTGTCTTTATCCAGTCTTATCTCATGGTCTATATATATATATATATATATATATATATATATATATATATATATATATATATATATATATATATATATATATATATATATATATATATATATATATATATATATATATATATATGTGCGAGTTTAGTGCTCTTATGAGTGCCCACTTCTCGATCGAATCAAATGGCTTTTTGTAGTCTACAAATATTAGGTAAAGAGATATATTATATTCTGAAGTCTTTTTTTATCAGAGTTCGTAGTGTCTGTAGATGATCCATAATAACCCCTGACTATTTTGTCTACTTTTTCTTCAGCATAGAGCTGGCCGTAAAATTCTCATTTTGTATATTTTTGCCCTTCCTGCTGAAAATATTGAATGTAGAAATTTCATATTGCTGTTGGCTTCTATAGTTTTTAGACAAATAGTAATTTCTAATTCCATTACAATTTGTTCTAAAAGATCCGCTTATCTATTGTAAATATTTTATTGTGCGTTACAGCGATGATTTTAAACTTTTAAGTTGCAGATCTATTCTTTCTCCGAATGTGCGGTTTATCTTTGGTTGTTTTTTTCATTAAATTGTTTAATTTTTATTTAGATAGTAATTTATCTCTGGGAAATTGGGAATAACTACTAATAAATATTGGACTCACTATAAACAAAAAGAATATAATGATTCATATCTCCCCTTAAAGAGTAACAAATTAAACTAGAATATATTTTATGGGTTAGGACCGTGTTAAATTGAAACTCCGACGATGCTGCATCTTCACTCCATGAGATCAAAACACTGAACACTAAACTTGACTCAAATCCCTATGTTAAAATGGGATTATTATTTACCTCTAGGAAAATATCTTATTTTATAAGTAGCTTAGTTCCACGATTATCTTAAACATATTCCCAAAGGAAAAAGAAAACACCTTTGGTTACTTAGTACCTATATTCTATATTTTACTTTCTCTTAACATTTAATTTAACAATTGAATTATAACAATACTTTTTTATAGTACAACTATGGAATATTGCTATTTGGAGAAAAAGATGTTGTAGAGTGTAGACCCTATAATAAAATTGGATTTGTCAATTATAAAGGGTTTAACATAACCTTATAAAATAAAAAATTCGATTCCGCAACAAGTAATAATAGCATAGTGACATTATTGTTTAATAATAATTATCAGATACCTCGAATGGCTTTTGATATTTTTTATTAATCTTCTGTTACTATTCTTTAAAAAATTGCCATGCGACAAGCGTTAGTCGATTTATGAGTTGTGTTTTGTTCGGTATTTTTTAAGTTTATTATTATGATATATAAATATATTTATTAAACATATCACCACCAATTTTCTAATACCAGATTCCTCAAAAATTAAAATAAAAACGTTTTGCAAAAAAATTGGATATATCGCACAATAAATAATTTACTTAACTCAAAGTCAGTTAATTTTTTTTACATTATATAAAATATTATACAAATTGACAAAATTTAAACACAATAACTACTCAATAGAACAATTTAGTTTTATCTATTTGCAATGGGCCGTTCCGACCCAAATCAGAACCGCAAACGGTTCACTCCAAAATTTTGCTTTCAAAAATTTACCACAATCGAAACGCAGTAAATGCTAAAAACCTCGCTAAAAACGTATGTCTAAAGAAAAAAAAAACGTCTCTTTTTGTAGACGCTTAGCGTGGCATTTGGTGTTTTAAAAATTATAAAAGGCTCACATATCTCATAGATAAAAAAACATGTTTAAATGAAAATTTTATGTGGACATTTGCCCTTAAATATTTTTTTTTGGAACATTAATATCTTCGTCCCTTGCGAGAGTTTTTTGTGATGTCCAGTACCTTTTTTATGAAAACCCAAATCTTCTTAACAACATAGTTCCGGTGTGCATTTCATTTAACGTGTTTCTATAGTCCAACTGGTGTAAGCTGAATTCATCAAATTTTTATTTCTATAAATACTTTTGATTTCCCACTAAAAAGGATATAAGGTATAAGCCTAATAACGTAATAATATAATATCGTAAAGAAATTTAGGCTAAATTATTATTTTTCCTAAAACTGACACCTAAAACGTGGTTAAATCCGTCCCGTTTCCGTGCGACGTACAAACATGGCGTTCTTTATACGACCGCGAATTTCTACACTTTTGAAAATCCTGCTGTAAATCCGCATAAAAAAAACTCTTCTTTTAAAGTGTCAAAACTTTTCCCTATTTACCAAAACGTTGGAAACTAATTAATTTAAAATGCTGTATGGGTGTAAAATCCGGAGATCTTGATGGTCGTTCCATTTTAGCAATTATATTTGCCCAGTGAGCCGAAATTCTGGAATCACTATAGGTATAAGACCAGTTACGAAAAACAACTTCATAGCGCTTTTTGAGAGACGAAGTACTCAGTAATAGTGCAGCTTTGGGGATAAGTTAAACATAGGATTAATTTACCTTTATATATTCAAACATCAAAGCAAATACGGCTAAGGTATAGGTAAAATAACGATACCTAACGCAAACCGAAGGAAACCCTCTTTAGAACCAGAATGAAAACAATTATTATGTTTAATCTGACTTACTTCATATCTAATTGACAAAAATGAATTTAAATAAAAGCTTGAACGAACACATCAATTTTAAAATCACAACACTGGATATTGGGCTTCAGACGTAAAATAGAACACAATATTTCAACCAAGCATATCCGTCAACAAGAAAGTCGTAAACATGTATTTTAAGTTAAAATAGGACAATTTGCTGCCCATGCATGAAGTAAACGCCAAATTTCACCTCGAGCGGTATCGACTATATGCATTATGTTTCATAAAATAAAATAACCGGGAAATTTTTCCAAACAGACCAATACCTTACATCTAATTAAAAGCATTAGATAAGTTAATTATGTTCGACCCACGATTCGCGTGTTAAAATTTAATCAAATACTCCTAATGGCACGAACATGACGTGCAAAGTGTTTTACAGCTGGGTCGTATATGACCACGCATATTTCTAATAATACTATTTGTTACGAAAATTGCAAATTTCAGGAAGTTTGCGATTAATAATAACTGAAGTTTTAACGAACCAGTGGACATTGATACAAGAATAAATTTTTATAAATATATTATATTCCCATTTATAAAAAAAATTTCGTGAAATGTCTAACTCATTTAATCAAAAGCGATTCAATGATACTAATCTATCTCTAAAATAGATCTAAACTCTACATCCAAGATTATACAACATTTAGAGTACTCACCAATAATGTTTATGTAAATATTGCATGACATACCCGAAAAATAATGGATCATAATTAAAAAAGATATATTGACAGAAGTTTTAGTGTAAGACTAAGAAATCCCAGCAAATTGGCGGTGACATCGGGATAATACCATACTTCTGGTCTTAAAAATGTTCGTATTTTTGGCAAAAAAAAATAAATTTATTGTATCGTATCATACACCCGATATATCCGCGTCTAGGGAAACTTAAGGAATATAAATTATGTAATATAAATAAAATATAATATTTTAAAATATATATATCTAACATGCTGTGTCTTGAAAACTAAGTTAGTATAATGTTTTTGGTGCTTTCAAATCTCCTTCCATCTCCTAACCTAACCTATAAATAATATAGAAAATTAAAAAACATATTGTCATACTCTGCCTATCTTAATTTGAAATACCATTAGCTGAAAACCAAAGAACATTATTTTGATACTATTGTGCAGATAATTCACGGTTTAGTTTTTATATTGAAATGAGTAGGACCCATAAAAATGCTCTATCTTTTGAGATGTTTCCGGTGAAAAAGCGTTGATTAGTTTCGGAAACAATCGCGAAAAAACCTAGCTTTCATGTAAAGGTCAATAATTTATACAATTTGCAACATATAGATCTGATACTTCGTAAAAATATAACCTAGTGATGCTAAATCTGCCGGCAAACTATTGACCCTGTGACTTCATTTATTAACGATTTTTTTGTTATTTATTTATCCCGAGAGGCATTGTTTAAACAATAATTCTGCTGCAAACGAAAGCGGATAGAAACTCTACCAGACTTTATTTTGTTCATCATGATTGACCCTACATTATACAATTATTTTCATATTAATTTTTTTATAATTTCAACAGTTAATAACCTTTAAAGAGAAACATCTATAACCATTCCGACTTAATATTTAAGTAGGTGATATTTTTCGGCCTATTTAAAATGTTATTGCGATACATATATTGAGGTCTCAGATTTATTTTCTATTTGTCTTTAATTTACCGTTTGTTAACACTAAGAGCTAAAACTGCACAAATATAGAGGTCGCAATCCATTCATAAATCAAGTTAGGGGTATGCGCCATATATATATATATATATATATATATATATATATATATATATATATATATATATATATATATATATCATATATCTATATATATTCCACCGCTTTTGGTACATTTTTTTATTGTGTTTGTAAAGCCGATAATCGCGGTTCTCTTGAATGGTTATATTGGGCGTGCATTCAAAGAAATCTACATTTTTTATCTCGGAAACTTTTTTGTCCCGATCTACCAGACATATATACAAATATTCATTCATTTATCGTATCTAATTAGATAAAAACATAGATAGAGCTTCGATACTCCAGTATATCATTTTTTAAATTCTGTTTTTGCTCTATTTATTAATTTATTTTCAATTTAATATTTAAATATTTTTTATTTTTGTAAAATTAATAAAATGTAAAAAAAATATTTAAGACTTTTATTAATTTTCTTCACAAAAATTATTAATTTTCTTCATAAAAAGGTTTTTATTTGGGAAAATGACAATTTAATTGATTGTAATTGATAAAATTTTACCAGTTCTTCTCTGTTTCACAATTGTTTTTTGTGCAAAATTTCAACTTTGGATAAGTAGATACTGATATTTTAAACATTTCATTAGACCGCAATAAAATAAAATTTTAAACAAAATTTTTATTTGGTTTTTGTGTAAACTTAAAAATAAGTACTTTTCTCAGATCGAATTTTTAAACATATAATTAGGCTGCCATTTTGCTCCGCCATTTTGAATTTGTCTCAAAATTTTTCAGTTCATCCCTATATAATATTTGATTTTTGAGCACAATTAGAACATAATCGATGAAGTAGTTTTTTGCGCTGACTTTTATAACATTCTATTAAGCCACCATTTTGAATTTGTAGCAAAGCTTACAAGTTGATGGTCATGCCACACCTAATTTTTCTGCAACATTAAGGGTAAACTGGATAACTAATTTTTTTAGTAATAATTTTTTTAACATTTCTATATACCGCCATTTTGTTCCCCCATATTGGATTTTTACCAAAATGTTACCAAATCAGCCTCATATGACCTTTAATTTTGAACCAAAATTTGAAGTAATTAGGATAAGTAGTTTTTGAGCTTTGTCGCGGACAGCTATACAGACAAACCTACAGACCGACGAAATTGAGAAAACAAGGTTGGTATGACTAGTATGATAGTCCTCTTGCGAGAAAAGTAAAAAGAAGCGAGCGCTATAAAACAAAAATAGTTAGAATAGCTAAGTTTCATATTGATATTCCATGTTAATAGCTAAATTAAAAAAAATATTTTTTTAATTATCAGTATCCTAAATCTTAAATTCTAATCAGTTTAAGACATGCTTACGAACACATTTTTACTTTTGATTACTCAAAGGATCATCATTTAAATTCCTTTACCTCAACACTTAAATAAAAAATTGGTCCAAATCATCCGATATCTTATTATTTCTCCAGATATCATCCAAAATCTAGTGATTTTCGAAATCACTGTACGTATTTTTTTAGGCGTGAGACGCTTCTCGATTATTACCCAGTAAATAATACTCTAAGTTGTATTGGCATATAACAGCATCTAGGTGATTATTGGGACTAATTCCAAACATAAACGGGTATTTTTTTGCAACCTCACATTGCCGCTTCATAGTTAGGTCAACTAAAGCTCCTAGTTTCGTAATGTCCAAGATAAAGTAAATAAAACTTAAACATATTTATAAAGACACTGTTCTCATTTTCTTACCGCACCTTTAGAAGGCTGCTTCTTGAAGTAAGAAAACATATAATTAGAAGATTTGAACCAGATCAATAATTACACAATAATACACATGCAGTAGTGAAGCTAGCAAAAGCTGGGTACCTAATGATAATTATAATTCAGTTAACTTTTGCGTTAAAATTAATTTGTTTAATGTTAAAGTTTATTGTTACCAATATTTTTTGTAAACTATTGTACTACTCTGGTCAATGAAAGTGAGATGGTCTAATACATGGAGTAGTCGATCGAAGTTGTCATATCAAATTAAAACTTTTGTTAGTGAGGTAATCTGATCTGAGGCTTTGAGTATTTTAGCAATAAAAGTAATTTCTTTACACTGCTTAGAAACTAATATCGGAAAAACATTACTATTCTTTGGATGATAATATTGTTGCATGCATGCATATCCATAGTAATATAAATTCGTATAAACATTGGAATCTCTGGCTAAGGCTTGGCATCGTCGTATGGTCGTGAGGTAATCTTGGCAGTGGCTAATTACGTAAATAGTGAATTCTATGTTTAATTTTACTATAGTAGTATACTACTAAATATTTTATGGGCAAGAAGTTTCTGATTTTATAAGTCGTGGAATAAAGATGTTAAAGAGAAGGTATATTTGCAAGCCCAAGGTTCCGACTAGTCGGCTGCGTGATTGGAGAAGTAGATTAAAGCGTTGTGGGTGAGACACGCACGTTTCTTCTAGAGAATAAATAAAATGAAATATAAAATTCAGCCCGATCTGTACTGAATTTTAGAAAACCTTTGGAATGAAGAGTGCACGAAATTTTCGCCTGGCATTAAACCTTCATAGGCGGCGGATCAGTATTACATGGAACAAAGATCTTTTTTTCTACTAGACATAGATTTAAATTTTGTTATGATTACGTACATTTTTTTTCGAAGTGGACCGTGCCAGGTGATGCTTTGGCGTCAGTAGTCATAAGTCGGTAACAAATGAAGTCACATTAGCATTACATAGGTTATAGCATTTTTAAGGATTTTTCGCGATTTTCTTGGAAACTAGTCCGTAAAAAATGTATAGGGAAAAACCAGAAACCATATTGAATGTTGCATACCAAAATTCAGATTTCTATATCAAAACGTTACTAAGGATCTGAATAACGATTTCATTGTCCCCAGTATACACAAACATATAAACCAGTCTGATGTAATTTCAAAAGAAGACTTAGCTGACAACGGATTGCACTCAATTACATAATTAGGAGTAGCAGCGAAGTTGATGAAGCCCCAAAAATGTTTGGGATTACTACTCAACGTCAGACAAATATTTTCTTAACACCAGCTTTTTGCTTATGTCCGTAACTCCGGCTATTGGTGCTTAAAATGGCTAAAAATGTTATTCGTATATCGGATTTGATTCCTTTATAACTGTGTTAATCGAGTAGGAAAGTTACTTATGTTTCCACTAAAGATATATTATTTAGCAGTTTGATGTTATATCATATATTAAATTACAGAATCCTTCAATGTATTCAACGGCTTCCAAAAACTTAGCAGACCACAAGATGGGTAGGGATAAGTTAATAAAAACAGTTGATGTTGAAATATCATTTGAAAAACTAAAGCACAGGCTAAAAACTGGCATTTACAATCAAACACTGTTATTTTCATACACTATTTCAATATACGACCAAAAACAGTTTAACGCATAGTCGTGTAATATTTATACGAATTCCATCGAAGAACTAAAAGACCTTGCGTGTCTTTGCTTGACATGCCGATCACGAAACGGCATAATAACTTTCCTTCTACTGCCGCAATCACAACTTTTCTATTATAATATTGCTGACAAACGTCTAAATATGGATCAATTATTAACACAAGAGACATTAAAGACGCATTAAACGCATTAGGTACGATTTGCAAGAAAGTCTTTACAATCTTCCGCAAGTCTATATCAGTTACCAGTTATGTGGCTAATAAACAATGCAAAAATGAAACACTGGTCCTCCAAATAAATTTTAGAATTTTAAATATCTTAAACTCCTTGCCAGTTGTATCTGTAACTCAGATTTTGTAACAAACACTAGAACATATTTGCCAAATCTATGCAGGGTGGTTTAAAAGAAACGCACAAAATTCATATCTTCTGTATGAGTAATTTTTCACAAAAAGGCTAGAACACGTGAAGTGCTTTAAATGGTTGGTCGTTTTTTTGTAATATTTTCAGCCCCCTCCCTGCAACCCCTTAATTTGTAGGCATCCAAACTTTTTTTTCAAATAGCAACTTAGGTCATGTTGAGGCTCTATGAGAAGATCTTCTAAAACTCAATCCGATACGAGTAGCAAATTAGGGGTCTGCTCATTTCGTTGTAATAAAAAGAGTCAACGTAAGTTTTTAAATAACGAAAAACAATAAATTTATTTGTAGGCATTCCCACGAGTAGTGTATTAAAGCATATATATATATATATATATATATATATATATATATATATATAAAACCTTGTGATTACACTCATACTATGTATACAGGGTGTTAAAATAATTAAAGAGTTCATTATGTGATGTGATTTATTGCTAGTATAAATGCGACGCGAATAAAATATTCGAGGTTAGCTTATGAAATTTATATATCCTTTATTTTTATTTAAACCTGTCTAAACGAAAAATAATATATTTATTTGTAGGCACATGTCGCTACAAAGTTTATTAAAACTGCCCACGAGTGTAATCACAAGGTTTTATAAATAAATAAATATATATATATATATATATATATATATATATATATATATATATATATATATATATATATATATATATATATATATATATAAACCTTGTGATTACACTCGTGGGCAGTTTTAATAAACTTTGTAGCGACATGTGCGTACAAATAAATATATTATTTTTCGTTTAGACAGGTTTAAATAAAAATAAAGGATACATAAATTTCATAAGCAAACCTCGAATATTTTATTCGCGTCGCATCTATACTAGCAATAAATCACATCACATAATGAACTCTTTAATTATTTTAACACCTTGTATAAATAGTATTTATTATTAATTAATATGCCGTTTCTAAGACTAAATTGCTTGTATTACTCTTTCACTATTAATAAATTGTCACCACGGCACCAACTGATAAATCATGTGTATTTGCCTTAACGCAGTGTCGGCTCGAGAATGTCGAATAAAAAACATATATTACAATTATTCTTAATACTATTTATTAATCAAATGCACGAGTTTATGAGAGAAAAGCTTACCATATTTATACCTCAAAACCTCAATATTAAGTGAATAACCAAATGGTTGACAAAAAAGACAGATATCAATTCATAAATCACGTTTGGAGCATACGTCAACATGGTTCCCCTACTTTTCACATTCTACCTGCCAATGTTACTACTTACTACAACTTACCCGATAAAATTCAAGTGTTGTTTAAAAATTAGGAGTCATAGGTGGATGGAACTGTAATATTCTAGTAAAAATACGAACAAAGTGGCGTCCTAATTGTTTAAAAAGATCATTGTAAAAAAACTGCTTATTTAATTGCTCTCAGATTCTGAAAAAAAAATTTGGTACGAATTCAAGACGGTGGAATAAAATGGCGGCCTAATAAATCAGTCTACAAAACTACTAAATTTTGCACAAAAATTAAGTGTGATACAAAAATAGACTGGGCAAAATTTTGGCATGAAATCAATATCGCATCCGAAATCATTTCACACTTCACGAAATAATCACCTATATAAATTTAAAGAAATAATCATTTGGTAACACTGTATATGCACAGCAGACGATTTTCTTTCCCCGCTTCACGAAAAATCAAATTGTTAAGTTCGGTAAGTTTCAAGGCAAATTAGTAATTTATACATCATGTTTTTAGAGTTTTAAACTAAAACCTCATCATATCAACAGCCATAATACTTTCTTTTTACCTATTATCTTTGTTTTTATGTAGTGTAAAGGAAAAGTTTAATCACAATAAATTATACTTTTCATGAAAGTTGTCCTTATTTAGTAATCAACGTTTTAAGCCTGCTGCTGCTGCTGCTGCTATGATTAATTTTTAATTTTAAAAGTTATGCACCAGATTAAAATGTTTTTACGACGTTTTGGCCTCACTACTCATCTGATTGTGTGTTTGTATGTCTTGTTCAAATCTAGTAACGGATTTTTCACAACTCACATATCCGATTAATTTAAAATTTAGCATGCATACACTTTCGTATATAAAAAAAAAGTCAAATTTTAAAAATGGCGGCGCCAACATGGCAGACTTACTATATAAAATAAAAGATAATCGAAATCGGTAGAACGGCTTGAAAAATATCTAACATCAACCTTTTCTTAAAATTTAAGAATTCATTTTGACGAGAAGTGTATTTCATACCATATAAGCTTCTCTGTGAAGACACATTATTATTCTTCTATTGAGGGTTGTGTAAAACTGTTTGCCAATGTCGCTATTGTTTAAAAATAAATCCAAATGTCAAATTCCCACAAGCCATAATTATAACGGAACGCTTAGTCTGAATGATGCCTTGTATTTACATCACATCATTAACTTTTTCCAAAGAATGCAAACTCATTTTTATTGCGTATCATATTTAAATCTTTGATGGAGCGCAAACTTGTGTGGTAATACAATTTATTTTAACACCAACAGAAAAAAAACAACGTTTAAACGTGGTTAAATTCATGGTCAAGTCACGTGACGTCTTTTTTATAGCTCTTTACGAGCAAGAGCCAATGGAACGCTACTGGAGCGTTTAATTGTATCCGCTCCGCGAGACACGTCAACTTACTGTTAGCAACACAACACTCAGTATATAATACCGTTTACCTATAATGAAAAATATACAGGCGAAATTGGGGGCAAATCAGTTTTCAATAACATAAATATAAAAGAATATAGTAAACAGTCAAGTATGGGAAGGACAACTACTATCGACATTGAACTGATAATAATGGTACCAATTTCCAGACATACCTATTTGCTATATTTAGCGTAAAAACGTTTTTCGTGAAGTTTAGGAATTAAACGTGAGACTAGCTCTGATAATTACGCAACATAAATAACTTGTGTGTATTTCCACACAACGTTACACCATGCGTGCGGTTACCTTTATTGAAGAAAAGGAAATTTTGTTAAAATAGGACTTAAGAATTTGCCATTATAGTAGGCGCAACATAATGTGCTAATAGTAAGTAACAAAGCAAGAAAAATAAATCAATGTGAGTTGCATCATAGGCGGTGAGACTATACAGAATTTTGTGAAGTTAGATGTTAATTTAGCTTGGCATCTACCTGAAAGAAAACTTAAAGTCTAGTCCAATTCTCAGTCAATTCCGATAATGGGAACTGGTTCAAAAGTTACTTGCCTGATTTGACCCAAAAATACATACTAACTAACTAACTAAGATACAAGTGAAGATAAAAGCTTAGTTCCTGATGTGGGTCAGACCATAACTCCCTTATGTGAGAAAAAGACGATTGGGACTAAGTAATTCTCTGAAAATGATAAAAATGGAAAAACCAGTGTAAATTGGCGGATGTCGTTAAGCATCCTGAGGAATTCGAAGCATTTACAAAAATATGTATATATCAAGTCATTAGTCAGAAACGATGCGCAGAAAGCAGTCACAGGAACAAATGTAAAAAATTGGTGAAAGCCTTACTTCCAGTTCCATCCAGCTATCACCATAAGGTAGGAACTCATTTTAAAAGGTAAAAAATACTGACATTTCATGCCTAAATTCAAGAGAGGAAGGATGGTTGGTTCATTCGAGATTTTAAAAAAAATTAGGAACAGATATCTGCCCGTAGCAGGTTTTACTCTGAATGATGAAATAAAAAATAAAGAACACTTAACTTTGACAAGCCTAAGGTGGTATGTTATTAATATATAGAGATGACAAAAATGTAGAGCCTGAGTACTAGATACTTCAGTTATCTGAAAGAATGTTACTAATAAAGCCTTGCTCATTAAAAGATTGGCACAAAATTCAGTTGGTAGTAGATTCCATAATACAAAGAACAAAGGGTATTAAGAAGGTGTATTTTCCCAACAGGTATAACTAAATAAGGCATATCAGGTGTTATCTCCTCATAACGCAGAGTCGACAGTAAACCGATTACCCACAATTTGAGGATATTAAATAAGAGAATCTTTATCGTGATATCAAAAACACTAAGACATACTAAACGCTTTCCAGATATTAGTAAATCATTCACGGACAGGTACGACTTATGATGTTTACCTATAGGGTGTAAGTTGATTAAAGAAAGCTTCCTTGTGTCATTTGGATCAACAATGAGACAAAATTCGCTTCTCTGGAGAAAATAAACTATAGTAAAAAAGTATGCAGGAATAGTATTAAAGTTGGGATCTGATGTTTTTGGATGCCAAGCGAGCGATCATCAAAACTGAAATTAATATACACCGGTTGACCACGGACTAAAGTACGCACCCTTTTTTATTTGTTTTTTTTTTAATATCAGTCTGAAATTTTGTAAATATGTATGGAACACTATTTTTGTCAACTTTTAACCCATGTGTGACAATTTTATTCACTACCAGTTTAACCAAATGTGGCCTCTATGACTTTAAGGAAAAGTAAATGAAAACTCCCAAAATGTTATTTACAGTCCAATATAGCTTTAAATTATCTAAACGCCAGACTTTAGATTTTTTAAATAGGATAGAAAATGGCGCGGCGGAACTATAAGCATTTGTTTCATTTTAGCACTTTTTATGCCCTAAAATGTATTGCGATTTTAGGTTCCTCATTCAGACTTGATTAACAGTGTAATAAAGGAAAATTGCATTTAAATCAGCAACTTCCTAATTTTTCTTGTTATACAATGATTTTTAGTATTATCTCTCAAAAGAAAAAAAAATTAATTTTTTTAATGTTTGGACCCATTTATTTTAAAAACCACAATAGCAACAATATCTTTTTATTGAATTGATTTATCGTAATTATTTGCATATTGTATTTTAATACACTACCCATACTTTTTCATTTTAAAACATTTTAAAATTAATCACTAAAGCAATTCAGTATTTGTTAAAAAATGAACGTTGAAAAAAGTCCGGTGAAGATTTCGAATGTTCTCTTGGTAACCACAAATGTCGGTTTTGCTTCTGTTGGTGACTCTGGTGTGGTTTTATGTATTAATTTTGGCGCTAGTTATACTCGTCTTTCAACTAGTTGACTATAGTTATGAACACCTCAGGTCAGAAACACGTGTTTATAGTTTTCTTATCGATGTAGCCGTTACTTGATGGAAATTCATTATACACTAGTATACAAAATAAACACGTTTAGTTTATTAATTTCCAATTATTTATTTCTGCTTGACAGCTGTTTCGACACACTGTGTCTTTGTCGAAAGCTAACTTAAAACTGGCAGTTTTAAGTTAGCTTTCACAGTGTGTCGAAACAGCTGTCAAGCAGAAATAAATAAGTGGAAATTAATAAACTAAACGTGTTTATTTTGTATACTAGTGTTTATAGTTGACAAAATTTCATTGATTTAACGGTCTTCTCAAGAAAATGGTTTTTCTACTATATACTATTTCTTTCCGCGTTAATCTTTTCCTACTTTAGATTTAATTACTTTCGAGTTATGAATTTTGCCACAGGTGCGTGGCTGTAATATGCTGCTCCGTGGTAATAGAGTCTTAAGTCCTGTGAAGATTTCGGATGTTCTCTTGGTAACCACAAATGTTGGTTTTGCTCCTGTTGGTGAGTATGGTGTAGTTTTATTATTACACTCTACAGGTCTGTTTCTTTTTTTATGTACATAAATGTATTGTTATGCTCCATATCTCCGACTTACCATGTAAGTTGTATTTTTGATTATTATGTAAAAATTCTCATTTCTCAAAAAGGCTCGAAGTCAGTTCCGAAACATCATAATAAATTAATAATTCATTACTATTAAATAATAGTAATTTTCAAATTCGAGGCTATACCAACATATATATATATATATATATATATATATATATATATATATATATATATATATATATATATATATATATATATATATATATATATATATATATATATATATATATATATATATAATGAAAGGGATGTAAAGTAAATCGCTTCATTTGTGTACCTCTATAAATCACGTTTGTTGTTGCATTCTCTGGCTGTAAAATAGCCAAGCTACTACGCGATCTTACTCTAGAGCATGCGACATAGAGTTGACCATGGGAAAAACAATCGTAGCGCAAGTCTACTCCAGGTCTACCTAAGGGTTACCCTTGAGCTTTGTTAATTGTCATGGCGAAACAAAGCTTTAAAGGAAACTGTACACGTTTAAACCGAAAAGGATAGTCTGAGGGAACTAAAGGGATAGGTTGTATAAAAACTGTTTTTCCAGACCAGGGCCAGAAATAATAATAGACTCTACTACATTGTTTTGTAATGCTTTAACCTGTAGCCGAGTCCCATTACACAATTTTGGTGGTTTTAAATTTCGAATAAGCATCACTGGTGCCCCTTAAAGTAAACGCATGAGGAGGGATTCCTGAAGAGTTTCGAGAGTGGAGGATCTCGACAGGATAATTAACCGCATTTTCTAAATCTATTGAGTAGTAGTTTAATTGTAGAGAAGTAATTGTTTCCAATAAAGCTAGATTTATTTCATCTGCTGTGCTATTTTGTTATATATATTAATATAGCTCGTTTTTTAAACCAAAAAGCGGTTTCATTTTGACAACTTTCGAATCCACTATAAACATTTAAGGGGTAGTTTCACCCCTTGGAAACCGGCTTTCGAAGAATCCCTTCTTATCGAACCTCTTCACTCTAAAATCAAGCTATTTGCACAAGCTTAGCTTTCGACGGCAAAAGGTTTAAGAAAGATTGCAAAAAATAATCAATAACCCGATTTTTTCAAAAACCCTGTGTAAATTTATAAAAAATCTTAAGATATGTAATAAAATAAAATAAAAAGCACGGTTCAAGTGTTTTTCCGAATAACTAACCGTTTTTTAAATAAAAATATAATATTAAAGGGGTGATTTCAGCCCCTTGGACACCCTGTCTGGGTTTTTAAAAAATTTTAAAATATGTAAAAAAATTAAATATAAAGCATATTATGTTCAAGCGTTTTCCGAATAACTAATGGTCTTTTAAATAAAATTTATTATAATATTTAAGAGATGGTTTTACACCCCTTTGGACACATTGTATGAATTTTCTAAAAATCCTAAGATGTGTAAAAAAATAAATTAGAAAACACGTGTTCTTTCAAAAACTAACCGGTTTTTAAATAAAAAAATATTGCATTATTTAAGTGGTGGTTTAACCCTTTTGAACACCCTGTATGAATTTTTAAAAAATCCTAAAATATTAAAAAAAAATAAATTAAAAACACGAGTTCAAGCGTTTTTCCGAAAAACTGAATGAAAACTGTTTATTTTTGAGAAGTGTGTCGACATTTGCTTATAGTTTTGTAGTTGCAACCTGCAAACTTCCTTCCAGAAGTGCGTCTGTAGCTCTCGACCTTCTTTTAGACTTCACATTCTTCGTACGAGAAATAGCTGCTCGCACACATATGTACCCCCAAACAGAGACATCATTTTCTGAACATGTTTTCGGATTTCAGGAAACACATATTTTGAATAAAAATTAAGAAGACCCATGTCTAACTTGTATTTCAGTTCCGAATTACACTGCAAATCGATGAGCTCCACCTGACAATTTTCTAGCAGGTCTTCAACGGATACACTGAATGGTTGGGCAAAGAGATTGATGTAATTTTCATTATCTCTGAAGTCAGCAAGTCTGGATTGGAACACTTTTTTGAGTAAATCTAATGCTGTGACATATTTATCCACATCTGTACATATGCAACTCTTCAATTTAGCAAAGTGCGTAAACTCTTTTTTCAACAACTGATTTTTCCATAAATCCAGTTTAAACTCATATGCCTTCACAGTGTCAATTAGGTTGTTGATGAGATTTTCTTTTCTTTGTAGTTTGGTGTTCAAGTCATTGGGGTGCTGCGTGATGTCCGTGAGAAATCCAAAGTCGCGCAGCCAATCGGAGTCACTAAATTGAGGAACTGGCTTCCCTTTGGTTTCTATGAAAGAGGCGATTTCCTTCTTGAGTTCAAAAACGCGTTTTAGTATTTTTCCTCTGCTCAGCCAACGAACATCAGAAAAATATGTCACATCACCATAATCGGCAATAATTTCGTGTAAAATATATAAAAATATGGAATTCTCTATGGTTAAGGGCGCGTGATTTAATAAAGTTCACAATTTTCACGACCACTTTCATCACCTCATCAATATTTCTGGATTTTGCACAAAGATTTTATTGATGCACGTTACAATGGTAATGCATCAAAGGAAGATCTTTCTGCTGATTTTTCACCAAACCCACGAGCCCTTCATTTTTTCCTACCATGGTGCACCGACTGTTAAAACTGTAGAAAGCAGAAAAGTTTGTAAATTCTAAATTATATCGTCTCAGTACTCTCATCAAACACTTATAAATATCACACCCTTTGTAGTTCCTTTAATCGAAAAAAGGGCAGCCATTTCTTCAGTGATTTCAAAATTAATATCAATGCCCCGAATAAATATAGCTAATTGAGCGGTATCGGTTAAATCTGTGCTTTCGTCGAGCACAACAGAATAATATACGAATTTCGATGTACGTTCTTTTAGTGAATTTTCAACGTCTGCCGCTAACTTTTTGATTCTTCTGGCGACAGTAACACCGGACAAACTAACTTTAGAAAAAAGTTGTTTTTTGAGACAGGCACAATACTTCAGCGGCGGCCTCTATACATTCCTTGATAAATTCACCATCAGTAAAAGGTTTTGATTTAAAAGCTATTTTTTCGGATATAATGAAGCTTCACGCTTGCTTCATTTTCAATTTTCAGCTTTTGAAAACTATCTTGCTGTCGTTGGAGCTGACTTTTTAGAGCGCTCACTTTTTTTTGGCGTAATTGTCCTTTGAATGTCTCAAACTTTGTGACATGCTTTGTATCGTAATGTCTTTTTAAGTTGTATTGTTTCAAGGCTGAAAGGGATTCTTGACACACCAAACAGACGGGTTTTTGATTAACACTAACGAACAAGTACAACTCAGTTTTCTTGAAATATGCCTATTTCTTCACTAATTTTTCGTTTTTTTACCCGAAGTAGAAGCCATTTTTAATGTCAAGGTAGAAGAAACGAATTTAATTATCCGATAAAAATGTCTATGACAAAATTAAACTTGCGCAACTGCACGCCACAATACAGTATCCGCTTTACACGGGTCAAAACACACTATACTCAACCCACTATAATCAAGTATCGCACAGGTAACAACTTCACTGCTAGTTGACACTCTTTCGCTTGTACCGCTTCGTTCGCTCTTGGAATTAGAACTGGCCCCTGCCGTGTGATGTCGGCTTTATATAGGCCGAGCGCGTAGACTTTAAATTTCTCGAAGTTTCCAGCAGCTACGAGACTGGTCCCTTTAGTAGTGATAATTTCTAGAATCATTAGAAAGATTCAATAGACATACAACGCCATCTAGTGGCCTTGTGAGTAGTCGTGATCGCGAATTCACAGAGTGGAACTAGGTAGCGCTAGCATTCTCGGAGTGTAATTCGCGAGCGCGGCGTCATGCAATATTTTCTTTAGCCTCGGAAGCGCAAGAAATTAGAAATTTAAACTATAACTAACTAACTAAACCCTTTTTGTGCGATATTTCCTACACCTAAATTCAACTGTATTCGAGAGAATGGCGCTTGAAAATTGACATTTTTGACCTCTATATATATATATATATATATATATATATATATATATATATATATATATATATATATATATATATATATATATATATATATATATATATATATATATATATATATATATATATATATATATATATATATATATATATATATATATATATATATATATATATATATATATATTTTTTTATTTAACCATATATAAATATTTTGTTAATTATTTTCTTGGGCATAGGTTAATTCATTGAGAAGTAAAACTATAATTCAATCAACGTTTCGCTCATTATAATGAGCTTTCTCAAGATATTTATTTTCTACAATAAAAAAATGTATAGTTAGTATTTAAATTTTAAAATGGTTAAAACATTATTTAAAAAACATCACCCAAGAAAACATTACATTTAAAACAAACTATGATCACGAAAACAAAAATACATTTAAAACAAAATTAATATTATACAGAGTACGTACCTTGGAAACATGTCAGTTTTACGAATGTTTTGCGATTGCAATAATTTCGACACGTCTGGAATTCTGGTAGATAAAAACGAGACAATTTTTTCTTTTTTTTTCATATTCACTTAGATTTTTATTGCTGTACCAAATTTGGGTTTATGGTCTTACTGAAATGCACAGGGTTTTATGTATGGAGTGGTTTATTTATTTAGATTAATTTACTTAGATATCAGATTATGATAAATTTGGCTTAAGTTATTGATGTCTTTTTTATCGTTGACGGCATCTTTCTCTTTTTTAATTTGTATCATTTCTTTTATTGTGAGTTTTCGATAATTAGTTTCTTGCTCTAAAATTTTGGTTTGTTTAAAATCGAATTCATGTTTTTCTGTATGTTCGTGTTTGTGGAGTGCAGCAGATGCATTTTTTGTATATTTGTGGCCGTTTAATCGACTTTCTAAGTATTGTGTTGTCAACCAACACATCATAGTTTGTTTCAAATGTAATGTCTTTTTGAGTAATGTTTTTTTAATAATGTTTTAACCATTTTAAAATTTAAATACTAACTATACACGTTTTTATTGTAGAAAGTAAATATCTTGAGAAAGTTCAATATAATGAGCGAAATGTCGATTGAATTATAGTATTACTTCTCAATGAATTAACCTATGCCCAAGAAAATAATTATCAAATCAATTAATCAATTCTGCTCATAACTTATTTAAACTAAAACATGAATATACACATATACAATCAGTTAATTTACTTAGCGAAATTCACACCTATTCACAGTCATTTTTTGACTCAAGGAAGAAATAAAAAATTATCAAAACAACTAGGGAATAGGTGAATAGACAAAATAAGTTACGTATACAATAAATGAAACCTTATAAGTATTCTACTAAAACAACCATTCACACTTAGCATAGTAGTATTTAAGAGAACAAGTATTTAAATTAGTTAGTTCATATCGCTCGATTTTTTTGAATAAATTAGCAAATCCTAATATTACGAACAGATTATTTGTAAGTAATATCCCGCAGATAAATTTATAAATAGAGAAAATATCTAGTTAAGGTATTAATTAAATTAACAAAAACGATGGCAATTAAATTAGATTAGAAATCTGGCGTGAGCCATTAGGAGGTACTTCAACTTAATAAAAAGTGGAGCACAGTCAAAAAAATAGGAAGACTAATTAGTGAAAAGGGAAAAGATGTAGTATCCACTTTTGCCATGTTAAACACAGAAGAAAGTGCTGGTGACATGTTTCCTAAGTTCAATAAGAAACCATTAATTTGTTGTAGTACACTCTTGTTACTATAGTTAGTGCAATCCAATAAATACTTTATCCAATACGGAAATAACAAAAAACATATTATTATATGGCCGCAACTAATGTATTTATTTAAGCACAACAAATACTTAACATTAGTGACTATACATACGCATTCTGAACTATTGCGAAAAGTATATACATATCTGAAACTTTTATATAATTGTGATAAATACGTAAACAAAATAATGAGTTATAAAACTTATTATGTTTGAAGATGAATAATAACATGTCGAAATAATTAGTTCCAAATTCGAAAAGAAATTATCATAATCTGCAGAGAGTAGGAAAATAGCCACAAAGTATTTTATAACCTCCATGTTTTGTTGAACATTCAGCATGGGCTTCTTGGGTCCGTGGTGGGACACTTTGCTTTGGATGCCGCGCATATATGTGTTCAAATTTCCGTTCAGTCGGACGACTTTTTAAATTTTTTTAAACAAAACTTATAATTAATAAAAATGCGGATTAGGTTAGGTTAGGATTGGTTAGGCTTGCTGTAAAAAAATCCGATTCTATCTTAAAACAAGGATTTTTTTAACAAATCCTATACTATTATGAGGATCTGGCGTTAGGTTAGCACAGGTCCATCGATAAAAACAACATTAAAGCCACAAAGTCAGACCTCAAATACAAAAAACGAAAACAAACGAAGCTCGCAATCGGTATCACTCCGGTACCCCTTTAGACTTTTCTATAATTTCCGTGCAGCAAGCTAACGTGGGTCGTAATCGGAACCTGTCGGACGTATTCAAGAGTTATGCAGTAGTGGGATGAACCTCAGATTTTTTTTACTCTAACTAGCTGTTTTTCCTCTATATTGAGATAAAAATGTTGGGTCGAATGTAATCTCTAGGTGTATATGTAACAAAATTAGTATGTTCTTTTTTGTGCTAATAATGATTTCTGCATACAAATATTATACATCGAAGTTTCGAGTTTTAAATTTCATTAGTGGAAACAAACTAAAACTAAGCGCCTGTATTTTTTCGAATCCTAGTTGCAAAAAGTTTTTAAAGTGTTAATGATATTCATATGAAAGTTTTATAAGTGCTAAAGGAAAGATACAAGAGGCTAGGAAGTAGGATCATTTACTTCATTTCCAATTTTAATGGAACATTATAAAAAATGTTTGAATATTAAAATTAATTATCTAGCGCTACTAAGCTAGGGCGTGTCAGAATTCGTATCAATACATCCGGAGTAACAGAGACAAATAAAGGTAAACTAAACATGTAATATATGTGACATACTAATAGGCCTGTACAAATTTCAATAACGTGACCTGGTGACCGCTCTATATATATTATATTATTTACAGCTAACGTCATCGTCAATCCAGATAAATTTAAAAAGTTCCGTTGAGGCTATGTCCTACCAAAGACAGATAATACTTTGAATAGACGATCCATCCAATGTAAACTAAATTAACCCCTAAATGGATCTCAACTTTGTGTTGTATTCTGTATAGTTGGGATCCATCGAGAGATTTCCGCGTAGCATAACGCCCAGAGCCGACGCTGTTGTCCTCACACAACGCCCAGAGCTGACAGTCCGTGACGTATCGCATCCGACCGGCTGGTTAAATTCGATTATAGATAAACATAATTTTTGTATTGTATGTATTTTTAGACAAGTTAACACCTCTGACAAAACTAAATCAATATTGTTCTGTTCGTTCTAATTAAATTACGACACGAGCAGTTAATGTGGTTAATTTATTTGTATCTGATGGACTGTCTATTCGCATTATCGGTCTTTGTCTGTTCTTTGGTTTTACTCACTGCAGTGACGATATTGTCATCAGTTCGTACCTCTGTTTTGGCCGTTCACCTTATAGAGACATACAGGATATATTCGTGCTATGTTCATGTTGAAGATGTCATTATTTATATTATTATATCCCAGCGTGCAACGATTACTAGCAGTGGTAATTAGTAACTTTAAATGAGTTCAATTTTCGGATGTCATTTTCATGTCATCCACGAATAAAAAACTATTTATTTTTGAATTTTGATCTTTATTACTTAATTATCTGCGTAACTGAATGAGAGGTTTTAGCGTCAGACAAAAAAGAAACTCAGCAAATTCTCTTGATGTATTCATTATTATCAATTGTCATTGTCGACACTCTTGCGAGTTGGGCCTATCCCAATAGAGTAGGTGGATTCTGTTCTTTAGAACCACAAGAGGGTTGAACTAGTTATTAACATAACGTTGCACCGTTTATAAGTTAATCTTTAAGAACAGACTATTATACAATATGTTTGATAGCTTTGCAAGGTTTATTTCATTTTATGCATATTCAGTGGGTTCATAAAGTCTTGAACAAATTTAATAAAAATTTAAGACCCAGGAAGTATATCAAAATCAGTTAAACTGCTTTCTCACATGTTATCATAACAGAATGAGAGCACACAAAACGTGTAACATACTATTACCATAATTGACGTGACACGTTATACCTACATTAGATTTTCTTTTTGGAATAATAATCGTTGATGTATTATTTGGACCTATCTCAACAATAAACCATGCGTGCCCAGCTTTCTCTATTTATCGATTAAATATAAAGTTATAATGGTGATCATTGAGCACGTTTCCGCTCAATTAAGCTTCAAATTAAACAAAACAGAAATTCTTTCTGTGCATATAGCATGCCCGACATTTCATGCTCTCAAATCACCAGTTCGTAAATCTGGTCGCAGCCTAGCCAGCCTTATTTAAGCGTACGGAGCAACATAGGAATGCATATATGTATTAGGAAAATATTCAATATTCAGTGGGTGATTCTAAAAGAAAAACCTTTAAGCATTAAGAAACGCAAAATTACAAAAAAAAAAACAGAAAATATATATTGCAGAAAAATATTAGTTTGTTTTTTGAAATCAGGTACAACATTTTTCGGAATTTAAGAACAAGTAAAGAAAATGCAGAAAAGACGATTTTTAAATGTTAGACACTCTCAGATAATCCTTTGTTGGGTATAGAGTCCCTTGTTAAGGGCGGAAAAAGAAGCTGGTCTCCAAAAAATTGGGAACTGTATTTAAGATTGGGCCTGTTTTCTGAAGGGCAGGGGCAGGGAGTTACAGTTTTTGATAGCTGTTGTTGCATTCGTTGCAATGTTGTTACGCAATCCAAAATACTGCTAAAAAAGGGAAGCCAAACAAGTTTCAGAAATACCTGGCTTGAAAAATTTGATTACTTGTTTAAATTGTATAACGGTAGACGATAAATTGTAGAATAGTGAACGGGCTTCTCTTAATGGCTTGACTTGAACGAAGTTATTTGTTACTGTGTCTCTATTTTCCACTTCACTGCTGCAGGTAGACTTGGCAAATTGTATGCTGAAATGGAGACTGCTTGCTGCTAGAAGAGATCAGATTACTGATGCGTTGGGAAAACAGAATGCTCAATTCAAATTTAAATTCAAAACTATCTACTGACAAATATGGACATAAGATTATATGTCGGTGTAGTGTTGCCCTAAAAACATATATTACATACGTTTAAAAATTATTACTATTTACATACGAGCATACATGTACATACACATTTTTAAATTTATAATTCCTAGCAAAAGTCTCAAGTTCACTAACACGCAAAGCAGCGACACACAGATGGCAAATGGACCCGAAACAAAAAATGTATGCGGGTTTAAGAAAAAAAAAACAGTTAAATTTTCAAAATATATTCAAAATACCGTCAACGACTCAATTTACATTATATCAGACATACTGGATAACAATAATCTTGATAAGAACTTAATAGACCTAGTGGAAGCTTGTCTTACATCTACTTATTTCATTTTTCAAGGAACTTTTTCTGAACAAACTTCAGGGGCAGTTATGGGATCTCCTCTATCACCTGTGGTAGCGAATATCTTTATGGAAGCCTTTGAGGATATTGCTCTAACATCCGCTCCACTAAAACCGAAGCACTGGTTTAGATATGTAGATGATACTTTTGTTGTTTGGCCTCATGGACAGGATAATCTCCTCATATTTCTGGACCACCTTAATCAGCAACATCATATCAAATTCACGATGGAAATTGAATCTAATGGACCAATTCCCTTTCTAGATGTATGTGTTCAAAGGAAGGAAAATGTTACATTAGGACATTCTGTGTATAGAAAACCGACGCATACAAATAGATAATTAAACGCAAATTCTCATCACCATCCAGCACAAAAGAAATCGGTTATTAACTCACTAGTATTCAGAGCTATTTCGATTTCTGATCAAGATTCTTTAACATCGGAAACATCGAAACTGACCGAAGCTCTCAGCGGGAATGGTTATTGCACTGAAGATATTACGCGTTCAATTAAAAGACATAGTAAACCAACTCCGCCAAAGGAGAATGATAAAGAGCCACCATTAGGTAGTGTTGTTCTTCCCTACATATACATGGCACTACAGACAAAATAGGGCGATTACTTCGGCGGTCCAACATACGTACAATCTTCAATACACATAAGAAGATTGGACAATGCTTGCGATCCCCGAAAGATCTTGTACCTTTCCAAACAGAAGGAGTATATAAAATTCCTTGCTCCTGTGGAGAAGTGTACGTGGGAGAAACAGGACGATCAATATCAACTAGACTTAAGGAATATGAACGATGTATTAAAAAGAAACAAATTGTGCAATCTGCTGTAGCTGAACACCAGCATAACACTGGTCATTTCATAAATGTAAAGGAAACCAAGGTTCTAGCATCGGTTCCAGGTTTTTATAAACGAAAAGTTAGAGAATCTATTGAAATATTTAAACATACAAAAAATTTCAATAGAGATACGGGTTACGGTCTACATCACACGTGGAAATCGATCTTAACACTGAGTTCGGCGAGCACAAGTCGGGTATGAAAGCCCACCTGAATCTCTTCGAGCTCATTCAGTGTTCAGATCTCGTGGAGTAAAGATCCATGAAGATGCCTCGTGCAATCGAAGGCGAAACGTCGGATAGTAATTCCAATTTGACACGGTCTAATCCCAAGAACCATGATTTCTTAATTGACCAAAGCCGTGAAAGCTTCCGTTCTATGTAACCAAAACTGCTCCGTTTATGTTTAATATTAGCATTCATTAAAAAAAAAAACATAGAGCTTTAAAATTACATTTTTAAAAATTATAATGAAAGCAAGAATACCCTTTATAGCACTGAGGAGAAAAAAAATTATAATACAATCTAGAAAAGTTAATTAGTACGTCCGCGCGCCCCTGAAAATATGTGACATTTGGAAAACCATAATTTTATTCATTTTTATTGAATTTGTCCACAGAAAACCAAAATGATTAAAAAGTTAATTTTTTGAGTGGTTAATTTAGAGGGAAATATATTGCAAAAAAAAACATATTTTAAAGCAAAAAAATTGTAATCAAACTATAAATCAGATAATAAAAATGTGTGCAATTAGTTATATTTATTATAACTCATTTATTAAGTGGATGGAATCAGTATGTAGTGGAAGAAGATACACTTTAAAAGCAAAATAATTGCAGATTTGCAAATTCTAGCTACTGAAAGTGTGTATAAAAAATACTACTTTTGTTATCTCCCTCGTATATACCACATAAAACTACAAAATGTAAAAAAGCGTTTGCAAGCATACCATTTAATTACAATGTAGAGTTCTGTACTTATATTTAAATGTAATAGTTTTTCAATAATTTCCGTATTTTTTCGTAAGTGTAGTTATGCCGTCATTAGATATAGGCAACCCTTAATTAATTTAACGCTATACATTAAAATGTAACCTTATTTTTATTGAAGAACTCAAATATACAAAAAAACAGTAATATCCATTTAAAAAAAGTAACTTTAATATGCCACGTATTCTTGATGCACCCTGCATACCTGAGAATAATTTAAAATTGTTATCTGATCTGCATATATCCTGCAAGGTACATTTAAAAAGGAAGTACCATTCAGCAGTTAGAGACTGTAACGGGTAAGTTGTGATCCACCCTGTATTTTAAAAACGTTATGTTTGTAACATTAGACGTATTAGCTTCGAAAAATATGTCTTTGAGTTCTGAAACCTAGCTTACGTAGATATTTTCTATTGTTACTTATTTTCTCAAATTTAAGATCCTAACCTATTTTGAAAATAATATGTCGTATTCAGCAAATTAAATAGTTTAATAAGTTTGTGCAAATGTAGCTCACCAATGGTTTTATAATTATACGCATTTAGTCTCTGCGGGGTTTTTACAAGGTTTCCATAACAAAACTTGTTATAATAAGTTTAGTTATTATATGTTTTTGTAGTACTAATTTTTATCTTGAAATATATTTTTTTAAAACAAAATGTGTTTTTCGAGTAAGCCATATCTAACCTATACTTGTGTTACTAATAGCGTGTTATTTTCGGTTTGTTTAAAATACATCTTTATTTACGAGTTGCATATTTAGCACATTTTTTTTCTAACAAATGAAACCAAACGTACAAACAGTATCTTTTTAGCAATATCTTCTGCCATACGACTGAAACGTTTAAGTTATAACACCGATACCGATCTCTAATACTGACATTAAAAAATAGACGGATACGTAAACTGTTTATGGGACTATTAATAACACTTTAAGGTACGGTAACTTTTTTAAACGTAAGGTCTATTATTTTTAATTTTTTAAATCTGATAATAACCTATAAAGTAATAAATGAGCGAGAAAGCAGGTATTTTTTCATAAATTCCATAAACCTTTTTAGTTACATTTTTAGTATTTTTACGAAGTTTTATATAATAAATTTAACTCGGAATTAAGTTTTTTTACTATCTAACGTAATTTTACACAAGGAAGAAAATGATGATTACGTGACAATGAAATTTTACGTGTAATAGTTTTGTTTTTATGTGGAAAATTTAAAAATACCAAAACATACGTAAATTCGGCTACAAGTAATATATAAAATCACATTTATGCTGAAAAAAAATATATGGAAAACGGAAAAATCCATTGAGTTTTGTATTTTTTTTTAAATTTATATTCCGAAAATATACTATATTAATGCTATAACAATTCTGTTACGTTATTCGAATTTTGTGTCTAGAAATGTACTTTTAGAACTGCTCGTTTATATTTACAGTTTTTAAAGTAAAAATAGACTTTAACAGTGCATTGACTCAATAAATTATAAAAGGGTTTAAATTACCTTGTCAACTCTTTTCCCTAAATCTTATACACACACATTTATCTTCGTTTTTGGGGACATAATTAAGAACGCCGAATTAGATTGAGATACCATTCACATGGTTTTAAAAGGTTTCTTAAAGGAGCTTTCAGATTTTCAGTTTGCTTTTTTAACTTTTCCATATTTGAAAAATCCTAATCACTTGCCGGACTGCTGTGTAGTAGACAAAATCAACGAATCGGATTTATTTGAAAAATATAAACATGTTTTATGGTCATTCGGACTGCTTATTTTTTCAAATTAACCCCAGATCTGAATAATTAGATATATTATATTTTATTAGATTTCTTAACAATTAGAAATACAAAGATTTTACCTATAACATCTTCTTCTAATGTATTAAAATCGTTAAAAAAGCGTACCTAAAAATGTTTGACAAAGAGTGCATCAAAAATTAATTTAACGTCTAAGTTTCCGGTAATTGATTTCCATACCTTTAAAACTACCACGTTTTTCTGCATAAACTTATTTCTCTACTGCAGCCATTATTTACCGAGACGGACAAATTCTTAAAATGAATACTCATAAAATCATTAACATATCAATAGTTTAGAATTAGTTTCAGTATTTTTTAAAGATTGCCATTATTTATTTTATTTAACAATCCCCGTAACAAGTGTATAGATTAAAAAGATTTGTCATGGTCATGCTTGAAGCGCTATAAGAGCTACTTAACATAATTCTATATCTCAAGATAGACTGCCAGCTCTGGTATTAATGTCAATAGAAATAAAAATAATAGTTTTACTTTTTGAAAGGAATGGTTCACTTTTATGATAGCTTTTGCGTATTTAAAACACATATGCAAAAACTTAATCGATAAAAAGTAATTTAACTGCATTTTTATACAACAGCGTACAGAATGATCTACATACTACATAGGTACACCAAAATGGACTCATCAATCCTGCGTTTCGATAACAAATAATTACTAATGACTTGTAGGTTTAACAATGTATAAGTCACTATGTTAAAAACAAAAATTATTGAAGCCACTGATCCTAGATTTTAACCCTACCCTATTTTTAAATTTTTTTTAAATTCCTATAAAAAAACCAATGATGAAATAATCGTATAATCTTGAAAAACAATACGCATAAGTCTGAGGATAAAATTGTCAAAAAATATACGGGCTCCCAAATATTTAAATAATTTTTGGAAATATTCAAAAGCCTTTTGATCCTTCTTTGACATAGCCTGATCGTGTCGAAAAATCAAGAGCCGCAACTGCCAAACCTTCTATAACTTCAAGCCACTACATAGTGTTATTGACAAAACCTACTAGAGAATCTCGGTTTGGGTACATTTCTTTTGTTCGTCGCTAATTCTGATTATTCTGTCTTAATGAACGGCAATCTCCACACCGTAATATATTTTTAAAACAATGCATTATCAAATATACTGTATTAAAATATGTCATAAATAAGATATACACTAAGAAAACGTTATATTTTCTATATGCATACGACAAGACTATGTTAAAACCTCATACCCAATTCATTTGTTAACTTACACTACGATTGTACATACACATACAAGGCACTGGCGAAAACCTAACTCATAGAATCATTGACGTTTTTTAAAGAATTACCTAGTGACATTATTTCAGTCACTCCGATATCATTTCCTCGTAATACATAATAATTATAATTTTCAGCCGCCTTGCATGCAATCCTTATAAGTGCATAGAATTCGAAACTAGTCAATTTACTGGTCCCTGTATGGGAATATCGACGGTATGATCACAAGAATTTTTCAACTGAAACATATAAATCGAGAAGTGAAAAAGAGTGAAAGTTTTCAGATGAAAAATTAAAAACTGTTAACATTTTTGAAACAAATCAATGAAAATTCAGTTTAAAATACACAATAAATTATAATCAATTTTAAATATTAATTAACCGTTACCAGTGCATTTTAAATAAAAAATATTTATATATTGCGGTTTGAATATATATGTGTGACTATTTTGTTATGCTTCATGGCTGTATTTTAGTCACTAAATTGTTTAAAAACAATTTTTTTATATTTAGAAAAATTTGAGATTTTGACTCGGATTTTGATCAATTGCTGGAATAAATAAAATTTGGCTAATATTTTTAAAAGTAAATATCTCTGTTTGAGATAAAACATACAGAATAGAGTTGAGGAGGATCATTTTAAGGAAATGGAGAAACTTACCAGAATGAATAATGAGCAGTGAAAAGCTTGGCGAGATGATAACAAAGTCATAAAAACGTGATTTAAAAAGCTCCAGCACACAAACAACAAACATTTGTTACCATCGACATGTACCGACGGGTTGGGAAACTAGTGCCTCCAGAATTGCTGATACCCACACCGAGTTACCGGCCGTTTTGGATACTGAGTATCAAACCGAGAGCGAGGTGGAAAATACCATTGATGTTATTGCTAGACTAAAATCAGATCGTGATGAACTACTTGAACGGAATAAGAAACTAAAGACCGTCACTTGCAAATCAAATGAAACAGCTTAGGAAAGAATCGTAAATGTTTAAAATCACAGCACTAAGAGCGGTTCCACCAAATTCTTCAGATACTGTTGATATAAAGATTTATATTGGTAGTATTGCTGCTCCGATAATAGGGACTAGCTTCTCTTCATCGCAGAGAAAAATTTTAATAGTTGCAGGGAGTCGTGGCGTCTGGCTGATTTTATATATAAATATAAATAAACAGTCAAACAATAAATTTTGCGCTGAGGGAATTTTGAAACCTGGTTGTTCTGACGCTGAGCTTATTGAACTCTAAAAATGTCTTAAAGAACGACATAGTTATTCTGTGGCCACTTCATCTTTTTTCTTTTCATCTTTTGTTTATTCAAAAGTTATCGCACACTACTCCTCTTATTCTAGTGGGACTTTATAATCATCATGATAACTTGAACTCTAATTTTAGTATATTATAACCGAGGTATCTGTAACCGGCTTAAATGCTGTAGATGCGTTATTCAATAAATAAATAAACTCTGTCATCTATGACAATAGTGTTTTATTCTACAAAGACCTGCATTACAGAAATATACCTTTATCTCGTGTTCTAAATATATATATATATATATATATATATATATATATATATATATATATATATATAAAAGTTTGTTGTCAGGTATGATTATTAATAACATTGTAAAAGAATGTTGACCAAGAGCCTTCGCATCATCGGATTTTGAAGCACGTGTCTTTACAGAAACTTGGTTAAATTCTGATCTTAAGAGCTCCGAACTGTTTGACAGCAGATGTGCTGTATTTCGTAAAGACAGAGACTATGAGGTCCTCGACTGCGTTAGAGATGAATGTGTTCTCTTCGCAATTCTGTCTGAACTAGCCCCTTCTGTAATTAAGAGCCGGAATAACCCATTTTTTGAGGATCTTTGGGTTCATTTTTCGTTTGCTGGCGAAATTGTTATACATGACGTAATATATATCCCTACTAATTCTCTCCCCGTCATTTCAATCACATCACGGCCAAATTAACGGTATTTGGGAACTTCAATATCCCAAAGGTGCATTGGATTGATGAGGACGGTCACCTGGAGCCAAGCAATTTTAATGATAAGGCAGCTAATATTTTATTTACTTATTACCTCGAGTTAGAACAAGTCAGCCACGTTAAAAACAATATGAATCGAACTTTAGACTTAATTTTCTGCGACGAATTCCAATTTCTGACTGTGAATCTGTTAGTCCGGTTAGTTCTGTTGACCCATTTCATCCTCCACTAAAGGTTTAGTTTCACGGAATTCATCACTAATAGATCATAAAACTAGTATAACTATGTATCTCTTTAAAAGAGCAAACTACAATGCCATAATCGAAGCATTAGAAAGTCTAGATTGGAGCTTACTAAGAGAATGATCGGACATTAATGTTTTGCTGGACCGTTTCTATCTTGTGTAACATCAGATCATTGATCAGTATATTCCAAAAATAACTATAAAAGAAAATAAACTTCCTAGCTCGTACAGTCCCGATCTTAAAATGTTGATAAATTAGTAAAACAAATTATACAAAAGGTATAGGCGGTCAAAGGGGAAGTCCGGTTACGATCAATACACCGAGGTTAAAAGAGAGACAAAGAATCTTAGAGCATGTTACCTATTATTTGTTACTAACACTGAACAGATGATTCCGGCAAATATAAATAACCATACCATAAACATAAAAACAATGTGTTTTGATGGTCAAAATATGAAAGATAAAGGCAAGATTGTTAAGGCATTTGCTATCCATTTCAGATCATGTTTCGAATATCATCCAAATGCAACCTACTCTGATTATAGAGATTTATTTCAGACTTCATTTGATAGTGGCTATCGACGTATATCCCTACTTTTTGTGATGGCAAAAGTATTTAAAGCTATTATAACTCATGAGCTTTTTGAGACATTCAAGCATCAGATAGTTGATGAGCAGCATGGTTTTCTCAGGACTTTCTTATCAATAATATTGAAAAGTATTTTGGTGTTCTGGATTTTGTCTTACCACAGGGATCTCATCTGGGCCTAATTCTACTCTTAATTTTAAGTTTCGAAAATTGCATATTTTTGCTATATTCGGATGACCTCAATTTTTTTTGTGCGGGACATATATTGGAGTATTGCCTGAGTATGCAGAGGAATTTGGACAGTCTTGTGTTGTGGTCTAAGACAAATTATCTAAATTTAAATATTAACAAGTGTAAAATCATGCGCTTTTTTAGACGCCAAAATTCAATACTGTTTAACTTCTCGATAGAAAATACAGTCTTAGGGTCTGTTGAAAAATTTACCTCCGTATTCACTAAAAAGGTTTAAGAGTTAGACCAGGTTTAGCTGCCATGGTACTTAAAAGTCTTAGTGCGCCAATTATGTTACTGTCATTTTGTAATTGTGACATTTAGAAAAATTATTTGTTCAGTCTTTGCATATGTCATTTTAAACCTGTAACTGTCAAGTTAGACCTGGTCTAAATTTAAATCTCTTTAGTGAATACGGGTGTTTATGATTTAGGAGTTGTATTTGATAATACTCGGTAACATATGCCAAACATATAGATAATACTACCATCAAAGCTTTCCGGATGTTAGGTTTTATACACTTTACTTTGCATGATTCGCAGTGTGTTAGAATATAATTTAGTGATGTCTCCGTCATGTAATGTGCATATCTTTAGTCGCACGCACATTGTACAAATTATGGTTACTTCTTTTGTGATTAGGATGTTAGTGAACTACAATAATAAATATGATCATATTGATCCTCTTATTTTTAACAAATTTAATTATTTGAAGACTTATGTGCGTTACAATAATTAATAAAGTTAATAAAGATTGAGAGAGTTAGGCACTTTCGTTTATGCATGTAGTGTTTTTTCTGATTTTTCTCTTCTTTTTCTGTTTAATTATGTTTTAATAATTCAAATATTTTAACTATGTCATTACTTCTTAAATGTATACATATGTATGTTTTATTAATACTATAGTATTTATACTTTTTAAAATTTTTATATTAATATGTACTGTGTACAGTGGAACAATGTTCTGTAGTGTACCTAGTTATAAATAAATAAATAAATAGTAGTCTAGAACACAAGAATATGAATTCCTATATATTTCAAAATTTCTATTTTACATAAGCACCTAATAAAGAACATAATGGCACACCTTAGATTTGAACTGTCATCTAATAAGAAAACCCCACCAATTTTATTAATTTCGAACGACTACCTTTTCAAGAAACAGCATAACTTAATTATAGATCCAGTGGTTCATAATTATTATAGACATTTCACCTGTCAATTTAAACTGTATAAAACGAAATAAAAAGTGAAGGAATAGAAAAAGGGAAATGCTATAAATCACTCATATTACGAAATTTCTTGCAGTCAGGTGGTACGATATAGTGAGATATATTAAGCAAGAACAGTTACTGTTGCTATTTATGAACACATTTTTTTTTAATTTACTGATTTCTTGGTTGAATGAAGTAATTAAGAAGAGAAAATGCAAACTGTTTTAAAATAGTAACTTCGTATGTTGTCGCAATTAGTGAAGCTCGTAATTAACGTGTGGGAACCAAAACTTATTGCTTTAAACGACATCGATTGTGATTTAAATTACTAAAACTTTCTTCTAAATGATTTACCTATTTTTGGGCCTCCTAAAGTCAAAACAGTAGTATATTTACAAGAATAATTACGTTTATATACTTGAAATCGAAATAATTATAAAACTCATTGTATCATGCCATAAGGATACAATATCAAATGACACTTATAGTATATTAAAAATAAATATTATGTTATTTGAATACCAAATTTGTGTAAAGTAGCTGCAACTATAGGAACACCTGCGTAGGGTTGGGGAAAACTTGTAATTTCGCACTGATATTTTCATGAGCTTTATGAAATTTGTAAATTATCGCGAAACTTTCAAAAATTCAGGTAATATACAAGATCAGGCAAAATTCTTAGTATGAAAAAATATTTTGTAGAAAAGTTTATATGGATGTATTATTTCAAAGCATGTTCCGCTGATTTTATACACAAGCTTACAATTTTACAAAGAATTTCTAAAAGATACGATATAGAAATATGTGTTATGTTCAATGAATTACATCCAGATCGTAAAATAAAATATCAGCAATATAGTGAACAGTTCAAGTTATCAACAAACCAGGAATGTGAAATAATTACCAAAATAAAACCTAAACTGATACTTCTCAGCACTAAGACTTTTGCCGGACCCTGTATGGGAAAGATTTTTTTAATAATAATAATACATATTTCTGAAAAATCAATAATCAATCTTATTTCCGTACTTATATGTTGCATACTTTACGCCATTAGTCATATAAACAAACTGTCAATATAAAATATTTATCATTATAATTTGAATAATACTGTTTTTGAACATAATAGAACAGACAAAAAATAATGGAATCACAAAAACGACAACTCCGCTGGCAGCAACGATGTAGAATGTAGATATATTTTTAATTAACATTTTACCAACGTCAATCAAAATAACAAACACTATGACCCATCACTGAAAGTTATTCTGCAATGCGGCAGACGTTCAGTATTGTTCGGTTATGTTTTCGTATTGGTCTGTACTTGTTTTTTATATGTTCGACAATAGGAGTATCTGATGATAACCTTCAGAAATGCATATTACTTTTTATTAAATGAAAAAAAATGCATTTATTTTTGTGAAGAACGACTTTTTTCCTTTTTGCATCTTACAGATCAGTTCTAGTTGTTACTTTTAAGCCGTAAATGATTTTTTAAACATCATTTAAACGAGCGTGGAGATAAATAAAAAGAATGATTGCAGAATTTCGGTGTAAACTACGCCAGTTAAAGACTCATAACATAACATAACATAGAAATGGTGAACACACAAATTGTAGCACGAACATTTTTGGGTGTTTCTGATGTACAGGGTCTCATTTTCGGCACTTTTGCCGGGTATCCCCTTATTTTTTAAAGATAGATGGTTGCGATTTTTGTGAAAGTGTGCTACTTTTTTGTAAAATTAAAAATGGTGCTAGCAGAATTTTAATAGCTATTTTGATTTTTGAAATACAGGGCATTTTTGAAAATGTTGCATTTTCATGCACCGTTCGTATCAGCTATCTGATAACCTATCAAAAAGGCGTAGACTGTTCCTTATATAACTTTTTCCGCAGAAATCAGTGTCGCTCCAGAATAAGTCTACGGGGTCAGGTCAAAAAGCTATCGACCCTACTTTTATTTTTTAAATGGTACACCTGTAGTTTATTCTTTATAATTATTAGGGATAACATGGTATTCAAAAATATACGTGTATGCAGTTATTTTAAAAAACAAGCTCAAATTTCTTTTCGTGTCCAAATAGAAGCTGGGCTAATTTGTTTGGAACAAATTATTAAAATATTTTTGTGGTTTTGTGTTTTCTATTTAACTATATTCTATTTCCTTTCCTTTTTTACAATAATAGCGGTCTTATGAAAAGTATGATCTGTTGATTTGTTTCCTACAATGAAACTCCTCAAGAAGCTTCGGAATTGTATTTACAAAGGGCAATATTTTGAGCGCTATGTGTTAGGATAACATCTTAGGAGTCCTTTTTGTTCATATTAGATCTCAGATAAAGCAACCTTTGAGAGACATATTAGGCCGCCTTAATTCAAATTTAGCACGGATAATTTATGCAGCCCCGTCCAAAAGCATACACCAAACAAGATAGAAAGAGAAAAGAAATAAAGATTAGGTTATATTATATATATAGAAGAGACGCCTTTATGATTTTTTTAAAAATTATAAGTATACTCATATAATTTCACATAGTTCAACATTTACACCTCGGTGATGCTGAGCGCCAAATGTTGTTTTTGTAATGGTATTTACTACAAATCAATATTGATGAATCTTTTGGCAGACTCGTTATCTGGACCGATGAATCTTATTTTTCAAGTGTGGAAATTTTAAATCGCCATAATACAAGAAACTGATTCCGCAGAAAATCACCATTTAATTTTTAAAAGAGGCACAACAAGGACACTTTAGGGTGGTCTATAGAATTTTGAGAGAGATCTTACAGCATCGGGATGGCGAGTTGGAAAAGCTTGAAAAACCCCGAGCCCAATCAGTGATTAAGATAAGTACTTTGGAGGAGGTACAGAGAGCAATAAGGTAAATGAGGTGTGAGGCTCCGTCACAGCTTAGCAGTTGTTATGTAACTCGTGGCTCCGTAGTGAACAAGATCTTAGTTTTTATTTGTAGAGGTACATTTTCTAACAACGTATTTAGTTCCTCATCTAGAAACTGTGTATAAGTCACTATTTAATCGAGCTGATATAATGGAGAGTCGCCAATAAATCGCTGCCTATTTGTTCCAGGGAGAATTGTTGGTGAAAATGATCTTATATCATTATATGGGGTTTTCCTCTACCTAAAAATGTTTATCATGAGAATTTTCATGTAAATCTTAACCGAAGTTAAATTTTCTAGGTTCTCTAAAATCGAAATTGTCAATTTAAACCTGAATACTTCAAAACAATTGATGATAGGCATATGTAGGGCCCCGGCTCGATCCCGAGGGGAAGACAATTTGGTTGAAATACATTTAATGCGCTATTTATCTGATGGGTAGGCCGAGTAAGCGCACTCGCTTAGTAATACTTAAAAATTATCTCCCTAGTAGTGTCGTTCGGTCTGACAATAAACTCTAGATCCATATACTTGTAAGGATATTTAATACACACATCGTAGGTATGTGTAAAGAGTAGGCCGATATTCAGCAAATGACGAAAAAGAACGATATAAATAAAAAATTATTTTCCTAAGTGTAGGTAGTACAAGGCAAGAAATTCTAGAAGTCTTTTTTTTTAAATAACAACAACTGCATCATTTGAATTCTAATTTTTATGGAGAAAATGTCGATTGACTATCGTAAAATAACTGCAAAACGAGCAAACTATCCTTAGGAACTATATCCTGCATTTTTAGGCATCAGATTCTCGAAGGGCCAGTGCGGTCCAGGAAATTCGACAAGAGTACAGGACGTAGGGATGCTTTTTCTGGCCATTGCAGAATAATAACAGTCATAACCGTAATATTGGGCCAAATGAATAGAATTTAGTAAAGTTCTTTTATTATAATATTATCTCTATCTGATGTTTTTACGTGTTAAATATTTTTCAAAAAATAGTAAAGGACAGCATTTCCCACAGGTTTATTTATTTGGCTCATTGTAGTTATATGTTATATAAATATATAATGACTATTCAAATAAATATGTTTGCTTCTTTTCTAAATATGGTCATGTAAATATAATTCAATTGTAATTATGTGCAATGAGATTATTTTACTGTTATTAGGTGTATTTTATTAGGCTGTGGATAAAATCCCATCCATCGAAATTTATTTTAACCAAAATAGTAGGGTTGTTCTTTAGATCTGCCTACTATGGTGTGGTTTATGTATTTTCATGAAAATCCCGATTGTTAGTTCATACAATATTTTAACTTTCTACTTATTACTCATGCTCATTTTAAAGCCCGTACTGCTGGCTGTGCATTGTGAGTTCGAATACCACTATTGGATCCAGTACCATACGTATAAAACATTATATTTACATACATTTTGTCAAAATCTAAAAAAAATGTGTGCCTTGAAACATTTTGTAAATATACGAACGCATTTGAATTCAATTGGTTTTGAGCCCCACTTACTATTGCCGAGCTTCCTTTTGAAGGAGTTTCGTGCCTCTACTGTTTTACGTGTCGGTCAGGGTTTTATCAAGCACAACGCCGGGGTAGGCAGGCTGTCCGTGTGCTCCAGAAGTCTCCTCTCCAGCCTTCGATTTGCCTGGAGTGAATTCCGATAGAATGCACTGACTTGAGTTTTGGTGGGATTAGGTTTCAGAAAATTGTTTTTGTATTAGTTTGACATTGTATTCAGGTCCTATTCCAGCTTTTTCTCGATATCTTTAAACCTTTTTCTTTAGTTGTTACCGTTAGATCATCGCAAAAATACTCCCCTGAGCTAAGCCGTTCCTATGGTTCTTTCATCGATTCTTTTTGCCTTCTAATGTTACGTAGAATCGTCTATTTTGGAACAGAGATTCGATTATCTTGTCCAATTGAAAATCTTTCTGAGTTTCATAGGCCTTAAGCAGGCAAAGAGCCGCACGAATCGCAAGAAACGACACTTTGTATTGATTTAAATTAAAGTGATTGAATGAAACTATATCAAGTCAGATCATCCTCACTGCTGTAATGTGATAAAACACGATTTGTTCGATGCGTGCGGTTCCTTTGGCACGAATCAGTGCGTGCTCAGCTTAACAAGTTCGTCATATGTCTCTCTGATATCATTGCTATTTCTGCAATATTAGTAGAAGCAAGATAATTCAATATTAATATTTATAATTATTGGTAAGAGCATGCACTAGAGAAGGTCGGTCGTAGGTTCAAGTCACACTTGAGGCCAAACTTTTTAATTTTCTCATTGTTTCAATTCTTCTTTGTCTAAGAAATTTAAGGAAAGCTGTCTCAACCTGTTAGGTTTTTTACAACCTCTCAAATAAGCCGATACTTGACTACCGCTAGATAGAAATTTATACCAATATTTTTTGTACTGACCGTTTCTATGCCGCCCATAAAATGAACACCGTTTAATTTTTTTTTCTGCTGTCATATTGGTGTATGCCAAATTTTATTAATTTGATCTCTAAAGCTTAGGAGATAGCAGCACTAGACTTTTGAAGTGCCCTGTGTATTTTGTAAACTACCTGGTACATTTAGACGCCATACTCATTTAGATTTTTGTTATATTTATTGAAATCGTACATAAAAAGCGACAAAATACAAGTATTAATTTTGAAATATGACAATGTCCCTTAACATAGAAAATGTTTCGATCCACTATGCGCAGGCGCCGGTTCTGCCAGGCGCGATCTGTAACTCAGGTAATTTTGAAAAGAAATAAATAAAAATATTCCCAGTCGGGATATATTTGACGTAAATAAATCCTGATGATCGGGATTTTATCCACGACCATTTTATCAAAACCTCGTTTTTGGCATAACCTTGTTACAGTTTATACAGTTAGTCTTTTTTTAATGTAATTAATTTTATATTTTGTTAGCAATACAAGAGAATTCTGTTATTGCTGGGTTTTTTCGAACCTATCGAAGATCTTTTTTTTGTACATTTATATAAAGGCGAATCAAAATTAAAAATATTTTTTTTGCTTGAACTTATTTTTATGAGATAAAAAACCTTTTTTTAGAAATATATAGAATTTGTATTAAAAATCATGGTCCTTGGGATTAGACGGTATCAAATTGGAACTACTTTCCGGCGTTTCTCCTTCGATTGCACGAGGTATCTTCAGGAAACTTTATTCCACAAGATCCCTTCTATATAGAATTTGTCAAGAAAATTAACAAGAAACATGCCTACATCAACATATTTTAATTGTTCCAGATCCAGACCCACAGGACCCCCCTAGCTATGTGCTCGCCAAGGCAGATGTAATCTGTAATAGTAAAATCATATATGAATTCAAATCTTGAGTTATTACTAAAGTTTTTTACTTCCCTCATGAAATGGAAGTATTGTAATCGTGAAAAAATCACCCTCCGAAATTTTTTTCAGATCTTTACGTCTGTCTGTCTGTCTGTGGGTCTATCTATTCACGGCACCTACTAATTGTCTTCAAATTTGGGTCAAAAAATTAAAGTCCATATGGGAATGACCTGGTAATATTTTGGTAAAAACCCAATATGGCAAAACAAAAATGGCGGTCTAGTGGCCATAACTAATCGAGGTATAGAGATGAACTAGAGAAATTGTAGTACTAATTCTAGAAGGCGGAAATGTACCGATTTTTCTTTATTATGATATTAAAATATCTAGAACAAATTAGTATCCAATTAATATTTTTATTATAAAAATCTACTAGGTCTAGATAGAATACAAATTCCATTAACACCAAACGCATTGATGTTCTAAGTTAATTCATTTACTTTTTTAATACATTGATAGTTTTAGATCGTAGTCCCATTTGAGCGTTTCCGTTTCGGGTGTCCAAAATTTTTATATCAAATGTTCCTCATTCGGGCGTTAAAAAAATATTCTGATTATCTCATATACATTTGTTGCTTTAAGAGGTTTTTATGATTTTCAGGTACACGATTGGTATTTTCTTGATGTTATCTATTTAAAACTATTGTAGGTAGATTATTCATTTAAATTAAATGATTAAAATATCTCATCTTACGTGAAATGGCAAAACCTTTCCTTAGAAATAATTTTCAGTCTTCACATTATTTAAAAAAACTTGTATACAAAATATATAAACCTATTTTTTATTCTAAAAAAGTGTTTGAGACCACTAGGAATCGAACCCATAACCTTGGAGTTATAAACCAAATTGCTTCTCATATCTTCACCTTTTAAAACCTATTTTCTAATATTTATTTATTTATATTAGAATTAATTTGCTGTTTTTTTAATTACGATTATTTAAAAGAATATTGAATCGCTAGTTCCGAAGACTTCATTTTCACGACAAAGTATCTTTTACATACACGTAATTAATGAATACAAGAATTTTTTTATAGCAAGAATATGCCAGCTAAATTTTGAAATAAACGTTTTAAAATAACTGAACCTGTAAAAATGTATTTAATCCAATATAGTAAAAAATCTAAAAGTATTAATTAAACTTATTTGATAGGGATATATAAAAAAATAGCTACTTATATCTTCTTATACTCTAAAGTCTGAAAAAATGGTAGACTATAATTGTGTAGATTATCAGAAGTTATATTTTTATTTTTACATTTATATGTTCCACATAAGGTTAGAACGGGTACAACTATAGGATAGATAGTAAATTAGGTAGGTGGTGTTAAACGTTCTGAAGATATAGATTCGTGGGTATACTATAAAAGTGAACTTTTTTCTGCAGATATAAATTAATCTGATTCTCTTGTTGACATTTTCACTGCAATATTTTTAAACTAGTAAGTCCATGATTCATTGAAACGGAAGATAAAGTAAGATTTATCGATATATTTTCGAAGCCTTTATTATTATTGGACGACTGTTGTTGCTAAGTTGAAGCGAATAGTCTAAATATCAACAGGCATCAGGTCATGAAGGTCCTGGGTCCGCTTTTATTAAACACAATATAAGGCATATCATCAATGAAAGTTAACCACGACTAAAAAAGATCTTCAATTATAAAAATCATGATGGTAATGTCTTTGGGTTATTCGCTCTGAGGCCATTCACCCCTCCCCCCCCCGCGTAAATACACCACTGAAACTATCTTTAATAGTATATATAACATAACAAGTGTTGAAAGTGGTAGTTTTCAAACGAGAGGAAATCCTTCGAGTTTGAAAACGATAACGACACGAGTAATGTAAACTATTTTTCCACTGAAAATTTTCCCTAAAATTATTATATACAGTCGACATTCGATATAGTGAAAGACCAAATAACAGAACGGCCATATTGAAAGAAAACATAAGAACAATGATTGATTTCAAAGCCTCCCCATTGTTTTTCCAATACGCCAAAGCCGCTCATATTTTAAAACAAGTTGATAAGTGAGACATAACGGCCATTTGAATTGAATTGAAAACAATTGTTCCAAAGCTTTCTATTATTTCTACTATACTTAAGCCAGGAGCGGATAATTTTTCCACGTTTTTCAAAATTAGTTGGATAATAGTTACAGTGAGCATAGACATCATTTTTGGAAAAAAGCTCTTCTCAATAAACTAAATAGACAGGTGTTCCATTTAAAATAACAAAACTGATGCTCATTATCCTAATTTCCGATGTTCATTTGTTTTTTTGATAACAAATTCTGACGATTCAGATTAAATCCTAAAACTTTTGTGTGTAAAATTTTTTGATATCTTGAAAAATAAAGCGTATAGACCCGTTTAAAACATAACCGAACCCCCTGTACATACTACATTTAAAATTTGTGAATCTTTGAAAAATTGCTAAATAACATGCATATTATGTACTAGGAAAAATAATCAGTTATTTTCTTCTGAACATTACTTTTGATAAAATAATTGTTTCTCAATAAATCTCGCATTTATTCAAATGCATAAAGATTTATCAGGTACACTTTCCGCTCCGAGTAGTTCGTGAGAATGCCAAATGAATTTCATTTTCACCCACTAAATTTAGCAGGATATTTCCCGATTTACAGTTTAGTCTTCATGATCTTCTATACTTTTTATATCGTCAATTATGTCTTGGTTAGTTGGGAGAGTCGGTCCTACCAACGTCATTGTCGACTTCTAAGAAATCTTAAAGGAAAAATCTGCGTCGACGGTAGCAGTTTTGCCAACATACCCCATTGTCTTTTTAAGATAGCAAGATCCATTTCGTCTTTTTCTTCCCATTCGTCAATTTTTCAGTAAAACCTGCTTTAGAAAAGCAGCTTTTGATAGTTTTCTGAGAAACATTTTCAATTTTTGGACTGGAAGGTTGTTATCAATTGAATTAACAATTTTGTGAACAATTCTGTTTCGGTAATAATGTTTTATGTTTTTTTATAATATCCTGGTCCATACGTTGCAATTTGAAGGACATGTTTTGTGGAAAAGATCAATTCAATATTTGTTAATTTTTTACTTGCAGTAACTGGATGCAGGACAATGGTCTATAAGTCATCCATGCCTTTTTATTATTGGCGTAATCTAACTCCAGTGAGTTAAGTCCCTTTAAGCAATGGGGATTTTTGCCTTTGCCTCTAAGCAGTAATTTCAGTTTTTTCTAACCATCCATGTTTGTTCCAATGTCACCCTTTCTTTACTTGTTTTAACACCAAAACATTTATAACTTTTAAAAGCAAAAGTTTTATTTGGCAAACATTTAAAACAAACCGGTTTCATCACAAGTGAAAACGTTTTTTAGCTCATACTTTTTCAATACACTTTTTAAAACAGTTTCAGTTCAAATGCCACAGTCCTCCTGACAACGCTTGCACGCTCAACAATTGAATTGCGAGTCTTCCAGGCATTCAACCATCCTTCACTAGTTTGAAAATTAACGCACTTAAATTCTTAGCTAATTGTAGAGCTTTTTTGCTTTATTAAATTTCCCGATATTGATGCTATCGTAAAACCGTTTCATTTACATCCCTATAAGAACACGCACGTACTCGTGTCCGACTGTTTGGAACACTAGTTTTCTTGATGATACTGTCGCGACTTTTTATTATCAGAGAGAAACGCCAAGTGGAGAAACATCAAATTTTGCAGCAACAACAATTGTTTGTAACAAAATTAATAAATAATAGTTACGAGTAGAAAAAACATCAGCATGAATCAGCAGAATCTTTAAGTGATGGCTGATTGGTTTTCAGGTAGTATTTTCTCCGTCAATACAATTCTGCTCTATTGCTTGGCCTATAAAGGGTTTTGACGCATTAACTCGAATAAAACTCCGAAAATGATAGCTCCTATGAAAAAATTCTTGGAGTAATAATTTTTAGTAAAAAAAAAGCCAAGCTATAAATATTTCAATAAAAATAGACAATATACCGAGTGGTAAAAAAATATGACCGTAAATTGGGGCATATATCCTGTTCTACGCTCTGAAGTGACCCACATGGTTGTCGCTTGTTGGGTTAATAGGCCTTTGAAATGATAACATGTTCCAAAATTGAAATTGATATCTCGCTCCTAACAGATATTACGTAATAAAATGTCCTGTTTATCACACATGTTTAATTTTTATTTTTATTTATTTTAGAAAAATGGCTATCCAACAGACAGTCGCAGCTGCCCTATTACTAGATAACACAAATTAGATTTACAATATTAACAAATATCGAGGAACAAGTTACACTATAACATTATACAAAAAAAAAATTACAAAAAGCACGAAAGCAATGTTCAGCAACAGTTTTCCTAACCAACTCTCTTAAAAAGTCTCAAGTTATTAGCACATATATCAAGATTATCGTCTGAGAAACATAATTATAAGTTCGTGTACATCTAATCAGAGGAGAATTTGAAAAATAGTTAGCTTGAAACATTTTAATATCAAAGAGTCGCCTATTGCGAAGTACATAAGAATTTGCGTTAAAGAAAATAAAGCTTATACAATATTGAGAATCAACAAGATTATTAATGACTTTATATAAAAAACAAAACATCAAAATATTTCCTTC
>JAUTXW010003677.1:0-62085 GCA_030620095.1 Kuschelorhynchus macadamiae | reverse complement strand
ATTGGAACCTGTGGTGGAAGATATTTAATAATTTGAATAATTTGAATTCAAACTAACACTTAGTAACCCACAGTTATCTAAACTGTATTGCCTTCCCAAAATTCATAAACCTGGGAAGTCCATGAGACCTATTGTTTCAGCTGTTGGATCACCAACGTACAATATTTCAAAATGGTTAGTAGAAGAATTCGGCAAATTAAATATCTCGTATGATAACTTTGAGGTTACTAACTCGTTAGAATTCTTAGATAAAATTAAGAATGTTCACTTAAAAGAAGGTGAAATTTTAATATCTTTTGATGTAAGCTCATTGTTTCCTAGTGTACCGATACCACTAGCTTTAGAGTACCTAAAGGAACTACTTGAAATCAATAATTTGAAGAAAGAAATTATTGATGAGTATTTACTTCTCACAAAATTATGTATGAATCAAAATTTTTTTCAGTACAACAATAAATATTATAAACAACGAGAGGGAACTGCGATGGGCAATTGCTTATCTCCGTTCCTTGCAAATTTGTTTATGGGCAGATTAGAAACCCAATTCAAAAAAGAACTCAAGTATTTCCCAAGGGTGTGGTATAGATACGTAGACGATATATTTGCTATATCTGCTATATCCTTCCATTAATTTTACGTACGAAAAGGAGAACAATGGGCAATTACCTTTTCTCGACACGTTAGTTATTAGAAATAACGATAAATTAGAATTTGATATTCATAGGAAATTTACTAATACTGATAGATATATAACATCCGACTCATTTCATTGCCGTCAACACAAAATGGCAGCATTCCATTTCTTAATTCACAGGTTAGTCAATTTTCCACTAAGTAAAGAACGTTTTAACAATGAAATGAATCGGATTAAAAATATAGCTAAAAATAATGGATATAATGATAATTTTGTACATAAACTAGTAAATAGACATAAGCATAAGAAAATGTTAAAAGATGCCACTACTCTTCAAATACCTGAGGCTTCCAATAAATTCATAGTAATCCCATATGATCCCAGATATACGAGAGGTCTAGAAAAAGTATTTAAAAACGTAGGTTTTAGAGTAGCCTACAAAACGGAGAATAGTTTGAAAAATCTCCTTGGAAACCCCAAAGACAAAGTCGACTTGAGGGAGAGGAGTGGCATCTATGAAATTAGCTGTAATGACTGTGATCTAAAATATGTTGGGCAAACTAAACGCTCCATAAACATTCGTTTTAAAGAACACATGGCACATTTAAGATACGGAAGAACAGAAAAGTCAAGCGTTGCCCAACATGCTTTGGAAAACAATCACCGAATAGGAATAAATAATCTTAAGTTGATTGAAAATGTATCTAATAATAGATTATTGGATGCATTTGAGAGTATAGAAATAGTTAAATGTGGTAAGAAAGCACTAAATAAAGACAGAGGGCCTATTCCCTATAGTCCCCTCTATTGTTTACTTGACAACGGTGCAGTCGGGTGCAACCAAGTGTGACCACATTTATCTATAAATAGTCTCGGTTAGGATAAGTTACTTTAGTTTATATCATCTGCTGATGATGCTAATTTGGTTAGCGAAACGCGCGTCCAGGACGTAACAAGTTGTGGTGTAGTGTGGTTAGAACTCTTGTATTTTGACATATATATGTGCTGTAGTGTGTTGTTAACTTGCTGCGTATCCACTCTGCGATGTAGGCAGTATATTTCTTCAATGTCCTATATACTTTACTCTCAATTACATTTGTAAGATTCTTTGGTAATATTCTGTAGTCCTCTTTCGTCAAGACTTCGTCGATTTTCTCATCATATTTTTTATTCTCCATTACTACTGTAATGTTTCCTTTGTCTTTATGCAGAATCTTTCTGTAGACGCTTAAGTATAGTTTCTTTTTATTTGAATATATTAGTTGGTGTCTTTGTCTTTTACCCAAAACGATTCTTAGATTTTGCCGGCATTCATCTGCTTCAGGTTGAGGAATCTTGATAATTTCCACAGCTTCAATTTTTTCTCAAACTGGTGTACGGTTTGGTGCCAATGCAAAATTAAAGCACCTGCCCAACAAATATTTTTCTGTCTCTGCTAGCATTGTTTAGGATACGTTGACAATAGTCTTTCAGACATTTTATGTTAATTCTGTTTGGGGATGAGTTTGAAGCTTCTGAAATTTGTGTTGAAGTTTGGTGTGCAAGACTACTGCATTCGGTATTTTCTGACGTCTGTCGATTTTGAGTATGATTAAAATGTTTTTTGAATCTTATACTAAGAGATTGTTTTGTCTTCCCAATGTGCGATTCACCACATTCACACTGGATTTACATTTTCTTAACGTATTTCCAAATGCAAAGGTGGTTTTGATGTTGAAAACACTGGTTATTTGCCGCATGTTATCAGATCTTCCCTTAATATAAGGTATTGTGAAAATGGTGACGTTTCTTTTAGATCAGAGAGTCCTAGAATGTAGGTGATTTTGTAATTTTAATAGTGTATTTTCTTTAATCTTGCAAAGTAATCATTCTGCAATAGCTCTTTTATTTGTTCCATTTCTGCTTCAAGTACCATCGTATTATTATAAGTTTTACAACTCGTTATTATGATGCCTTATTCTGTTGCTGCAGAATAGTTAGAACCTTAGATGAAATATTGTCCAGTGTGTGTGGGTTTTCCGTATATTGTAGTTCCTATTCTTTCTGGTGATAGTTTAACGAGAACGAAAGGCAAATAAAAGCAGAATTATCCTCTTTCTCCATTGTAAAAATGATTGCCATCCATCATCCACTTACCTAAGCCAAAATGTAGGCTTAATTTGAGCAGTATTTAGTGCGAGTTCTTCAAACCACTCCAGATAAATGGTGGCTACCACCGGAGAGAGGAATGACCCTATCGAAAGATTATCATTTTGTGAGTAAATCCTGTCTTTTATTTAAAAGTAGTAGTTACGGAGACTGCATTTCAATAGTTCCATCACATCATCCAGAGGCCACGTCGCACATTCAAATAGAGTTTAGTCTTCCCTCATCTTTTAACTAATTATATCTAATGATTCATATATTGGAATATTTATGTATAAGCTTTCTACATCAAAACTGACAAATCCACCTTCTTGCCCTAATGTGATGCCCTTAAGAATATTAACAAAATGGTTCGAATTGAACAAATGTATTACCTAACAAATATTTGGCCCAAGTATTCTTTGATGAGTCTCTGGAGCTAGTAATTGGTTCTAGAGTTATTGTGACTCTTTGGCAAACCAGATGGGGTGATTTGCTGTAATGTGGCATTGACTTGCTGCGTATTCTGTCTGGGATGTAGGCATTATATTTCTTTAATTTCTTGTAAACGTTGCACTTGATTGCAATTGTGGGATAATTCAGTGGTATTTTGTATTTCCCTTTCGTCAAGACTTCGTCGATTTTTTAGTCATATGTTTCGGTGTCCATTACGACGGTAGCATTCCCTTTATCTGCAGCACGAATCTTTTTCTGGAGTCGCTTAAAAGTAGTTTCTTCTTGATTGGATATATTAGTTGGTGTCTTGATCTTTTTATCCAAAAAGGGTTCCTATTTCATGCCGGAATTTATCTGCTTTAGGCTGAGGGATGACGATAGATTCGACAACTGCCATTATTTCCAAAACTTGTGTGCGGTTTGGTACCACTGTAAAATTAAAATCCTTTCTCAAGAGTTGTTCTTTTGTTTCTGAATATTTTTTGTAATACGTTGACTATGGTCTTCCGAGCATTCTTTCTTGGTCCTGTTTGGCGGCGAGATCAAAGCGTTTGCAATTTGTTTTAGTGTTTGGTATAAAACTGTTTCCGCAGACTTTCGTAGGTCTTTGCGATTTTGTAGAAAAGTGTGCCGTAATTCTTTTCTCAGGTGTACTCCTTGATTTTTTATTTATTTGGTGGTAGAAACTATTTATATGGAGTGGTTCAAAGACCACGCAATAAATACTGCTTAAATTAAGTTTAAACTTTGGCTTGTGGATGTATGTGGAGGTATGCGGATGATATGTTTAATATTTGGACTGCAAACAAGAATCATTTGACATATTTTTTAATCTCTTAAATATCATAAGAACATGTGTTAAGTTTACAATGGAGATTGAGGAACATTCTTATTTGCCTTTTCAAACGTTTTCGTTAAGGCGTCCTCAGAAGGCTTCAGAACTACAGTGTACCGAAAACCCACTCATATTGGATAATATATCAACCAGGATGTTAACCATTCTGCAGCAACAAAAAAGGACATAATAATAATGCTTTACGACCGAGCTGTAACGATATGTAATAGACCGATAAACCTTGAGCCAGAAATTGGAAACAAAAAAAATATTTGTTTTTGAATGTTTAATCTGAAAGATTAATAAATTATACAATTTCAAAATAAAAAAAAATGATCAGCATACTATGAAACACTCTGAACTGCAAGAAACATCTTTTCTCGCAATACGCTATATTAAAGGAACATTTGAAAAAATCGGAGAACAGCCAGGGATTTCAACAACCCAAAGGACATCGACAAGAAAAAAGAAAGCATTTACCAAATCCAGTTTGAATGTTGTGCATCGTATGTTATACTCAAAAAGGAGAGACGACAAAATCGGTCATAGCCGAACACGTTTGGTCAAAACAAGCCGGATGCAGTGTCCAGAGGCTAAAAATTTGCATAGGAAGCCGCACTCACGAAAACGAAATTTTATAGAAGCACCTTTCTTTAAAAGGATTTTCAGGAAGCCTACGGTCGATATTCCAAACATACAAAAGCCCATTCTAGCTCGAACTGACGTCTTAAAACTTCAAAGTTGAACTAGTGTATAAGCCAATGGCTTTAGAATTACCATTCGGAACGTTGGGAAACCAAAATAACAAAGAATGCAATTTCGACCGAACGAATTTGAGATAGTGATTATGTCTAAACACATATGGGGGTATATGTGCGAGAAAATGCATATAATCAGCATGTGTTTGAGCAAGAGAGAAATATTTCAATATACCACGTCCGTATACTTACTAGTATCCTGGCGGCAGGGCAGTGCCGCCTGCAGTCTGCGGTGAAGGAAGACGGCGCTAGACGGTCCTTCTATCTGTTCCTAGGAGTGGTGGTCTTACCTTGTTGCTGGTGCTGCTGTTGATTGGTCGATCTGTCGACGACTGTTTAGGGTCTTCGAACCCGTGGAATCCCATCAATGCGATGGGAGTCCTTTTAAATAAACGCAGACCCCCAAAGTTTTCGTACTGGTCAAAACTGGTAGATGTCCGTCGCGTCGTGTCGTGATAATTTTCTGATAGTGTTAATATGTTTATGAGCGCGACGCGTTACATCGGGTTCCGGGAAATTAGTACGTTGTGTAATGTATTTTAAATTTATTAATAACGTAGATACCGATTATTAGCGCTATGCGTTACATCACCGTCCCAGGAAATTTGCCCGTTACGTAACGTGTTTTACCGTATATATTTACGATGGTTAAGAGAGATATCGGCACTGACTTTGTCAATTATATGGGTTTAAACGACGTTCGATACATACATCCCCAAAAAAATTATTAACTTCGTTACATAAATACCACTGGCTGAACTTACAATATTTGCATAATATCTGAACTTTATAGTTGCTCTATTCCTACAATTATTTCCTGCAAAAGTTTTGATTCCTTATTTCCGTCCAATATGTATGACTCAAAACAAGGCATTATGTTTTATATTTTGTTCGCAAAACCCACATTTATTCCGATATGTGTTTAAAAATTTAAAAGAAATACCAGTGAAAAACTCATTCGATATAAAATCTCGTCGTCATTTAATGAAGCAATAACAATAAAAGTCTATAGTCAGTGTTATAATTCATTAAATATGAAGGAAAAAAGACTGCTAAAATTTTATGACGGGATCTCTTTTAAACCATATTGCAGTTAAAAGGTTTTGGTTTAGCTGTTCCTTATTTATTTTTAATGACATTTTTCTCATACTTTCTTAAATGGATCAAGATTGGATCTTATTTTATTATTTCTTGAAAGTGTTCAGATATTGATTGCGGAAAAAAATATAAAACATTTTTTACCTGTATAAAATTTTTGTGATTATGATATATATATCAAGTTTTAATGAAGACGTTAGTTACTAACATTCCAAATATCATCTATAATTTTTATAAGCACAGAAACATTTGAAACTTTGTTTTCAAGAGAACAACTAAGAAAGAAAAAAGAAACATTGTTTTTAGTTATAGAAATTCAGTTTCCGTTTTCCCGTGGATTTTTAATACATTATGAATCCGTAATTAGGACATACAAAAAATAAGGTACAAAAACTCAGCAGTTGCGTTTGCGCTCAGTGCAAATACTAAATCAAGTCTTTTGGTATTGTATTGCAAATTGTCAAAACGATCAGGCACCAACTTATTTAATGGATAATCTATATTTTTGAGCGTTATTCAATGCACCTCCAGAACCTTTAACTTTCAAGTGAAACATTTATTTTATTATTATTGTTATTCTTATTATTATTGTTATTGTTATTTATATAATAATAATATATAATAATGTTGTGCTACAAAACGTTTTTTTATTTATTAAATAACATGAGTAGGTCATATCTGAATGTTAACAAAAAGAAAGCCTCAATATAAAGTTGAAACGCTAACTTTTACTTTTTTGAATTTGATTTAAAGTAAAAGTGGATTAAGATTTTTCATTTTATTAGTTTAGGGTTAACTTCTTGAACGTAGAATAGACAGATTCTAAGTGTCTAGTCAGGAGGTAAGATAATGAAAAATGTAAAAGCTAAGATATTAAAAAATGTTATATAAAACCGCATACTTTGCCAATTTAAGTATTGAAAAAATATAAATTTATAACAATTTTTCCAAAAATATTATTATAACAAAACCTCAAAACCTGCAACCTTGTGGCAAAATATAAAATAACCCATTTTCAAAAATAGGGAAAAGAAAAATGAAAAAATTAGGCAATACACCTAATCACCTTCGAAAATAAATAAAAACATTTAATTAATTTTTCAATTAGCTTGCCTTAGAATTCTCTAAATATTTCACAATTTTTAGAGAAAAAAAAATAAAGGGAATAGTGATTTCAAGTGATTAAAGTGACAAAAAAAAAATAGGAATAAATAATATTTATTTTGATCAGTTTGATATTAAATTTTATTTTTTTTACAGAAAGCTTTAACTAATTTTTTAACAGAAAGCCTAAGCATATTGTTCTATGAGCGTGCGAAAAGTGACATTTTCACACCCATGAAACTTTTATATGCATGCCTACCTTAAACATGCATTTTTCATACTGGTATCGGTAAATAGCTATTTACTTGAATTCCTGTACGTTCTAGCAAGTCCTTGTTGTTAGATGATTAGATAGATATTATTTATTATGAGCTAAGGTAGGTTCGATATCAAATTTTAATTAATTGGGTCTGTTCAAATGGTAGCACTATCAAACTTAAAAAAAATGTACTTAAAATATGTTTGACCTGTGGCGACTCAGAAACAAAAAATAAGGAAACTTAAATACAAAATGATACGATTGACTCAACAAGTAAGAATTTATTTTAACCGGAATAAATGAATAATTATTCATTTATTCCGGATAATCAAATGGAATATGTATTGGAAGATTTTTATTATTTTAAATAATAAATAAGATTATAAATAATAGATTGGTAAATAATCTAAATTTTAAAACAAAAGGCACTCGGGAATTAGTATTGAATATGAAATAAGTATATAAACTTTAATAAACCGATGTTATATCAAAAATGTTCAGTAAAAATTCTCTATTTTTGTTCACATAACTAAATTGTAGGATTATTAGAAAATGAAGTTAGGGTTGGTTGGTTAACCTTGATAAGATTAGATTTTATCACATTGGATTATTCTCGGCAACAGGTCTGTACTAATAGAGAATTGAACTTTTGTATTGCTTGTGCATAAACTTGAAGTTGTATCAGTATAAAATTAAACGGAGTAACCTATTAGTTAGGCGAACTTTCAAATTTAAAAGCGTTTTGAAATTGCCATACAAAAGAAATATTGTTCCAACGAGCCCACAAATAAATCTCAAAGTCATGTATAATGTATGTAAATGATCTTACTATATTCTAATATTGAAAAATATGTACAGGGTGTCTAAAATAAGATGTCCCATCCCCTTGTCTTGAAAAATTGTAAGAGATAGATAAACATTTTAGAGACAATATGTTTATTTTTTACAATCACTTCCACTATATTTAGCAATACGTAACTAGTTCCGATACACAGTATTTCCTCGGCCGTTACATCTGGATTTCAAGATGTGTTCGTAACAGAACTTTTCGCATTTATCGGCGTTTTTCTTCAGGTTTTCATTTATTTTTAAATTAACAGAATTAAAGTAGTTTGAAACTTTTAAATCTACTACAGCCAAAAATAAATAAAAGTTCACTTTATTTGCAGTCATTCAAGGGTTTAAATCTAAAAAATTAGAACGTTGCCATGTTTCGCGTAGCGTAATTTTTTATTTTTTTAAGGCGTCCTCTGAAGCCAATATTAGGACGAATTATTTGTATTTTATCTACATTTAAATAAATCATTAGACCTCGACTTCAACAATATATAACAATATGGGTCTACGACTCATCGTTTTAGACTTAATAACGATCATTTTCAGCATGTTCATATTTTTTGATAACAGATTTGAAATTCTGTAATTTCAAAAAATCAATATTTACGGACTACTTGTTGTTACATATATACTTTGTTTACTCTTTTGGTCTCTTAACGCATTATCCTAATAAAAGATTTATTAAATGGAATGAGTAAATCATATAAATTGTAAATTTTTATATGGTTTGTAGCTAGCAGCATGTCGAAAAACTTTATACTTGTGTTTTATCGTCATGCATTCAGATATTTCGGCATATTATTGACCTTATAGGAAACCAGATTTACATTGTTATAAAATTTTATTTAAATCCTTAGTTATTAATTATAATGCAATATAAATACCTAAATCAAAATGTTTAAATGACGTAAAAAACAGAAAATAATATAAAATATTTAAAAATCTAAAGCAAGTTTTGCTCGTATAACAGGGTTAAAATCTTTGTTTTGTTTTAAATATCGACTTTGATAGTTTCCTTAAAGAGTCCCATATATCGGTACCAGAAGTGATCAAAATTTATATGATTCCGCAAAAACCACATAAGTCATGCTAATATTCCCGTAAGAACCACATTTTCATTGACATATGTTTTTCTTACAGGAAAATTATAACAATATGACAAGACGTGGCGTTATATTTTAATACAAAAGCCCGTAAAATTACAACACCAACATTATTAATGTTAGCCAGAACTTAGTTATTTCATTTTTATTGATGATACTACAACTCCCTACTTTCTACAATTTCCACAATGGCCTAGTCCCTCTGTTAAGTTACAAACTACTAGAATGTTAACATATTCTGTTAATGAGCCAGGATATGTTTCAAGTCGGCAGTTATAGTGGTGAGTGGCAACGCTCAACTATTCTGATCCTCTAAAGACAAATAAAATAAAATATTTAATTAATTTGTACAAATAAATAAGCCAGAAAATATGACTGTTAATAATAAATTTATAAAGATTCAATGGAAAACTGAAATTGTTTTATACATTAACCAAAATAGTATAAAACTGTTAGATAACGATAACAGTAGTAGCAAAAGTAGTATGAATACTTCGTAACAGGTTATTTTAACAAAGGGTCATTTTTCGTTAAGTATGTATCTATTAAGCGTTTGGTAACAACGTTTAATTTTGGACGAAAGTTCACGCTTGCTATGGACCACCGCAGACCCCAGAAGCAGACTTGTGAGTTAGCGTCTAAAATTAGAGGTATACCTCTAAACCACCGAATATAAACCGAGGAAAATAATACAAAAATGACACACTATCCCGAATAAAATTTAGTTACTTCCAAAAATGCGCAAATTTCCAATCAAAATTCACTATTTTTGCTTCTAATGAACAAGATAGCCCAAAACCAATGAGACCCTCATGCCGTCCATATAGACTACTAGAATACATTATACAGAAATAGAACCAGTTTGCAGATTTGTACCAAACCAAGTCAATAATTGACTATTCCAAGGTCGATCTTCGAACTCACGGCTTTAAGATAAATCACATAAATAAATTATTACCTTTTTCTGGCAAAACAACTAGCCGTAATGCATTATAAAATTTTTGAAGAAAACGTTTATTTCAAGACACCAGCGTGAACGTTGTCTATAGCACAACTGTAGAAGTTAGCAAATATTTTATTATCCCAATAAAATTAAATTCGGGAATTGTAGTCCGACACTTGTTCTATGTCATAGAAATTCTAGAACATTGTTATTAGGCCAAAATCAATTTGATTGGAGAATAAATGACACATTCAACCGGATAAAAGAAAAATATAGTTTGCCCAACCTAACTAAATAGGTTGAAAAATTAATTAAAGGTGCGAAATATATCAAAAGGTGAAAATAAGCAGAAAAATCCTAAGTACACCCCTCGTCATAATGGAGGCTCCGAAAAACTTATCTGAAAGAATGATCCTATCATTATTTGCGACAGCATCATGTATTTGTTGTTCGACAGTTGCACAGAAACTTTTTATACAAAAATATTCCCCGTATGCTGGTAAGCGTTATGAAAAATTGGTACAGGCTTACAGAGAGAAGTCCGAGGAATGTGCAAATAAGAAGAGCTCTTATTCAAAAATAGGGTTTTTCCTATCAAAGTTGACTTCAGTTGAATGATTTTGAAGAGTTTGAAAAATCTTTGTAATTCCAATAGCGCCATTAAATTTGTTTTCAGCTTTAGATTTTATTTGTGAGCCTTTAACATATGCTTTATCACCAACTATGTATTTAGAGTACTAGATACGAATTCGTCGAAACTAACTTTTGCTTTTTCTTTTTGTCGATCTGTCTTTGCCACAGCTACATTGTACAAATATTCCATACGATTATTTAGGTCTCTTATGCATTTTAATATTAACTTTTCCCGATTGTATAAGGTTTCAGGTGACCAAATATAAGTCCAAAGGTAATACAAGTAATGTTTTCTAGGGTTTCCAGCAACTTTTGCTCTGATCATTTCTAACAAGGTTGCATGGAACCTTTTAATGAAATCGTTAAATTAGGGATAATTTCCGCTAGAGTAGGTTAATTTTATGTTAAATAGTTCACAAGGGTATTTGGATAGTGTGTTGTCAAATTCATGACTATAGTCACAATGTATATTTAGGGCTGTTCCGAAATGTTAGAAAAAGATTAACAAGGTATTACAATTATCGTCTCTTTTTTGACGTAACCCTGTGTGAAATTTGTTCGTCGAATCTTGAGTGCATAATATCTGGTTGAGTATTCGAAGATGTCAACTAAAAACAAATTTATTATACAAATGCTAAACCTTTTAAAAAACTTTTGTGTTGGCTTTATGTTTTTTCATATAAACCACATCTGTCCCTGCATAACATATAATTTCAAATATCAACACATTAGTTTACCGGTAACATCAAAACTGAAAGACATTTTTGCAATAATTCATTCTGCCAAGGGCTTCTGCCCAACGAAATTTTAGTTAAAATCCTTTATATAGCGCGTCATGATTTATTTTTAACGAAATCTCTTTGTGCTTTTCTCGGCTGGATTATCTTTTTGATTGTTCTTGGCACAAAAGAACTCGGTCATGATTAATTAATTGGATGAACATTTTTTTATTGAAGGGAATAAGAAATTGGCCCGAATAGGTTAAATTCGACTTTTCATGTACAATTATACCATACAACTTATTGGCTTTTATAGCGCGCACCAAGCGTAAAATAGCATTTCAATCCCTGGTTTCGGGGAACAAAATTGAAAATTTGGGTTATAGGACGTAAAAATCAGTTCTAGGTCATATAGTGGAGTTAATGTACAGGAAATTATATTATATTCTCTTCCCTTTCCCCCCCAGGATTTTTTACATAAACATGTTGGTGGAATTACAAAGAAAGGGAATCCTGGGTACCTGCATTGTACGACGACAGGATGTATTTTTTTTGACTTGTATAGAGAAATTGACAATTTTTTCTTAAACAAAGAATAAGCATAACGGTTCTATTGATCTGATTAGAGAAAAAAGCAATTTAATCGTTTTTAAATTTCCGATAAAACTGCTAGGTTAAAAAAATCAAAACTTTAATAAAACTTCGCTTGTTTTGTCTTAAATATTTGTTTTTATAATTTAATTATATAGCAATTGTATTCGGAGAGAAAAACAACTACAGACGCCTATTCTCAACAGAAAAGTATTAAAATTATTATTATTTTTTAATAAAATATAAAATATAAAATATTTTATTTTTAACTGATATTTTTTTTTTCTGTAAAAAAGATTTTTACATTTTTACTATTATAATTTTTTTTTATTTTTAAAAATAAGCATCTGTAATTATATGATTTTTCAATGGTGAATTGTAGTAAATAAATCCAAAAAATAAGAAAAAAACTTAATAGGCGCCTGTTTGTTTCTATCGATCGGTTTCTACGGATAGCTACGGCTTAAGGCCCAAAGTGGGGATGACTATTTTATCAGCTATGACGTCAAAGGTGCGGTAATAGAACTAAATGTTGACTAAAGAAATCTATTATACAAAAACCAAACGGGAATAGAAACAATAGGGATACTAAATTGTAGTTGTATATATATATATATATATATATATATATATATATATATATATATATATATATATATATATATATATATATATATATATATATATATATGTATGTATATAAATATATATATATATATATATATATATATATATATATATATATATATATATATATATATATATATATATATATATATATATATATATATATATATATATATATATATAATATAGATCAAAAGAGAAAACTTTGATTATTGAGTACTAGATGGCGCATGTTTACATTATTTATTATTAATTGTTCATATCAAAATTTAGTTTTCATTTCGTTCGCTGGTAATGACTGAAGACAAATTCGGATGTTATGTGACGGTGTTAAACGTTACAGTTCTTAAACCAATCCAAAAAACAGTTCAGTAAAACAAAGCAAAAATTAACAAAAACATTTTTGCTATTTTGGCGAATAAGTGGTAATAAATAGAAAGTAAGAATTATTTTATATCTTGCTGAAACAATTAAAGAAAAAAAAATTTAATGGTGGTTTTATATGGTACATTATGAAATAGATGAGTGCAGCAACACCTTTAAAGGCTTGAGAGGCAAATCGTCGGATTTCCAGACTTTTATATCTGTTTTTCTTTCAAGTTGTAAATTGTAAATATACCTAAGATTTTGTATATCGCTACGTTTGTTCATAGCATTTGGCTCGTTGTTTATAAAGGCTATTTCTATTATTTTATGATAATTTTTTTCTTTTTCGAAAATAGACGTATTCTGAAAATTCACAAAATGACCCTCCTTTAGTCCGTGTTCAGACAGAGCACAAGACAGTTTTTCAGTATTGCAATCGCTCTTATGTGATGCGGGCAATGAGATTTCTAGAAGTTTGACCTATACACTTTAATACAATTTAAACATGGGATTATATATATATATATATATATATATATATATATATATATTTATATATATATATTAATACAATTTAAACATGGGATTATATATATATATATATATATATATATATATATATATTATATATATATATATATATATATATATATATATATATAAAAAGTTGATTTTTACTCCTTCACGGATGGAAAAATACAATGTGTTTTCATTCCGGGTGTACATCCGTTCACTACTGTCGTTCTGAAAAGAACAGTTTTGCTGACGTTTCGCCAAAATCACATTTGGCATTTTCGAAGCTTTCTTTCTCGCGTCCGAATAGAGACTGAAGTGTTGGTAACTGCGACGCTTCCTTTTATACCCCCACTCGGGGCCGAAGGTTATATCGGCGCAGGCGTTGGTCGTTATTTATGTTTTCTGGATGGTGCTGTTGTTGTTGCGCTAATTGCGCTTGAGTTTTTGCGATTTTAGATTTGTCTATTATTGTCTTCCATACTGTTGGTAGTTTTAATGATTCGTCCCTTTTATTTAAATCCCCTACAAGCAATCTCCCTACACCCATCGAAATTTATTTTATGGCCGGTTTCCTGATGATGTAGGAATAAAGCTGAGGTTGTTTGTTTATTTCTGATGCTGAGTTTATGCTCTTCCACTCTTGCTGATATTCGCCTGTTAGTTTGCCCTACGTACAACTTTTCACAGTCCTGGCACGGAATACTGTACACTCCGTGGTTTTCCAGTTTGATTTTATCTTTTGGGTTTCCGAGTAGTTTACCTATAGTTGTTTGTGGCTTGTGTATTGTTTGTATGTTGTGTTTCCTCAGAATTCTTCCGATTCTGTCTGTTGTGCCTTTTACATATGGTAAGACTACTCGTTGCTTTCCCGGTTCATATTTTTTGTTGTTCGTTGTTCGGGAAACTTGTGCATTAATAGCTTTCTCTATTGTGCGATTTGTGTAGCCATTTTTCTTTAAAGCACTAGATATTACCTTAAGTTCGTTTTGTCTCGTCTGTGTTTCAGTTAGTCGCACGGATCTAGATATTGGAGTATTTGCCACAGCTTGAATTTGTGCTGGGTGATGATGTGATTTTGCATTTAAATATCTGTCTGTATGTGTTGGTTTTCTATACACGGTGTATTCGAAATGTCCGTTATGTAGTTTTGTGACCAAAACATCTAAAAATGGTAGTTTGTTGTTTTCCTCTAACTCTAGAGTAAATTGTATTCTGGGGTGGATTGAATTTACGTGAGTCAGAAATTTTTCGAGCTCTGCATGACCATGCTGCCATATAATAAATATGTCATCCACATAACGAATCCATAATTTGGGTTTTAAACTTGCTTTCTCAAGAGCTTCTTTCTCGAAGTATATCATAAATAAATTCGCGACTACTGGTGATAGCGAGGAAAGATCAAGCAAAACACCAAAACGAAACCTAAATGCCACTGAACAAAGGGCCCTAATAAACCTCCGAAAAAATAAAAACATCACAATCCTTCCAGCAGATAAAGGAAACGCAACTGTGGTTATGAATACTCAAGATTACGTACAAAAAATGCAGGATATCCTACAAGACAATTGTTATAGGCCTGTTCCAAGGGACCCGACAACGTACCTAGAAAAAACAACTAAAAATAAAATAAAAAGTTCACCAATAAACCCCGAAATTCAACAAAAAATCATACCACGGGAAAAGTCGAGCAGATGTCCTAAACTCTATGGTTTACCAAAAATACACAAACCAGGCGCGCCTATTAGACCTATTGTTAGTGCTGTTAATTCGCCGCTACAAAAACTGGAGAAATACCTTTCTGAAATTATGCAACCAACTGTAGAAAAAGCTGATTCATTTCAAAAAACTCGGAGCATATCACTCGAATTATACGAGATATCGTCCTTGAAAAAAACGACATCATAGCAAGCCTAGATGTCAAATCGTTATATCCCAGTATTCCCATCGACGAAGCATTGGACAAGATTGCTATGAACGAGGATGTCCAGGCACATATAATAGAACTCTTGGAGCATTGCCTCAAAAATACTTATTTTTCTTTCAACGGGCAAATGTATAAACAAATAGATGGTGCTCCAATGGGGTCCTCGCTATCACCAGTAGTCGCGAATTTATTTATGATATACTTCGAGAAAGAAGCTCTTGAGAAAGCAAGTTTAAAACCCAAATTATGGATTCGTTATGTGGATGACATATTTATTATATGGCAGCATGGTCATGCAGAGCTCGAAAAATTTCTGACTCACGTAAATTCAATCCACCCCAGAATACAATTTACTCTAGAGTTAGAGGAAAACAACAAACTACCATTTTTAGATGTTTTGGTCACAAAACTACATAACGGACATTTCGAATACACCGTGTATAGAAAACCAACACATACAGACAGATATTTAAATGCAAAATCACATCATCACCCAGCACAAATTCAAGCTGTGGCAAATACTCCAATATCTAGATCCGTGCGACTAACTGAAACACAGACGAGACAAAACGAACTTAAGGTAATATCTAGTGCTTTAAAGAAAAATGGCTACACAAATCGCACAATAGAGAAAGCTATTAATGCACAAGTTTCCCGAACAACGAACAACAAAAAATATGAACCGGGAAAGCAACGAGTAGTCTTACCATATGTAAAAGGCACAACAGACAGAATCGGAAGAATTCTGAGGAAACACAACATACAAACAATACACAAGCCACAAACAACTATAGGTAAACTACTCGGAAACCCAAAAGATAAAATCAAACTGGAAAACCACGGAGTGTACAGTATTCCGTGCCAGGACTGTGAAAAGTTGTACGTAGGGCAAACTAACAGGCGAATATCAGCAAGAGTGGAAGAGCATAAACTCAGCATCAGAAATAAACAAACAACCTCAGCTTTATTCCTACATCATCAGGAAACCGGCCATAAAATAAATTTCGATGGGTGTAGGGAGATTGCCAATATAGAACATTATAAGACCAGAATAATCCGAGAAGCCATAGAAATTGAAAAGCAAGGTGATTTAAATAAAAGGGACGAATCATTAAAACTACCAACAGTGTGGAAGACAATAATAGACAAATCTAAAATCGCAAAAACTCAAGCGCAATTAGCGCAACAACAACAGCACCATCCAGAAAACATAAATAACGACCAACGCCTGCGCAGATATAACCTTCGGCCCCGAGTGGGGGTATAAAAGGAAGCGTCGCAGTCACCAACACTTCAGTCTCTATTCGGACGCGAGAAAGAAAGCTTCGAAAATGCCAAATGTGAATTTGGCGAAACGTCAGCAAAATTGTTCTTTTCAGAACGACAGTAGTGAACGGATGTACACCCGGAATGAAAACACATATATATATATATATATATATATATATATATATATATATATATATATTATATATATATTTATATATTATATATTATATATATATATACATATATATATATATATATATATATATATATATATATATATATATATATATATATATATATATATATATATTTATATATATACATATAGATTTATATACTTTTACAGAGTTAATCCTCCCAGGATTCTTTTCTTGACATGTGTAGAAAAATGGCGATTTTGACAAATTTCTTTTTAGCAAAGATATGGCATATAGAAGTTCCAAATTTTCTTCCTTTTAAAGAAAAATTCCACTTAATTTTTTAATTTAAAAAATTCAAAACTTTGATAAAAATTCGCTTTTTTTGTTTTAAAAATTTATTTTTATAATTTAATTTTAAAGCGATTATATTCAATAAGAAAACCAAATAACTACAAAAGATTATTTTAAACAAAAAATATTATAATTTTTAAAATTTTATTTTTAAATAAAATAAATGTGGTTTTATTTTAATTTTTTAGTTTTTTTTTTTCAGTAAAGGGATTATTATATTTGTATAATTATAATTATTTTTTTTTCTATTAAAATAAGCATCTGTCCTACAAATGTTGTCTTTTTTAAATTAGGCATTTAAATGAAATTTTTCAATTATTTAGAATTTTTAAGTGTCTTTTTCAAGAGAAGAAAACTACATTTAAAAAAATTAAAACAATTTGATCGATTTGCAGTTTTGCAATTATTGCAAGGCGTACGTAGATTAATAAAATTCAAACCTAAATTAGGTCTGTAAGTATAGCGCAGACATTAATAAAGCCTAATTTATTTATTATATTAGCATTAAAACTCAGATTTATATGTCTAAATAGGCAAATATGCGCATATATAAGCAAGAATTTTGTGAATATATGCACTAGATATACATAATATGATCTAAAGATATACTGTACAAAATGCGATATTTAAAAATCGCTTCGGCAAGGTGCTTTTTGGAAACAGCTTTAAATAATTAGCATAAAAATGTTAAACATTTGTCTTTGCCAACTTCGATACCTATATTGATAAATATCAGGAGCATACGGGTTAATATATAGAGAATCGTCCCGTACATACACTTTGTGTACTTATAAATGGCATAAAAATAGAAATATTAATTCGAGAAATTTACCTATTTATTAATTTTAATAAAAAAATTATATTAACAAAACTTTTAAATGTTTTTTAAATTTTCTACTAAAAATGTTGTCTGTCTTCCATTTACATCGACTGCTTTTGTAGGAGCATCATTCAAGCAAGAAATTATGTCAGGAGACAAAATTATCACCAAAAGTACCAGACAATACATTCGATACTCTAACTAGTGTATTGTACCCTTCGTTTTTATTTAAAACGTCATTAAGATTTTTCGGAAAAACACCTCCGATGCTTTCTGTGGTTGAAACTATACATCGTTTTAAATTTTCAGTCAAAACTCTTGATTTTAAAAATTCGATTTAAAACACTTACCGCTTTTCTACATGCTTTGCAAAAAACATTATCACTTTCTAATGTTAATTCCGGTTTTACCCACAATATTATTTGAAAATGCACAACTCGATAATACACTCTTCCTGTAAATAGTTTACATCTAAGTAACTTGCTAAACGTGACTGAGATAAAGATATAATATTTTCTGTAGTAAACTACTTTAGGGCGAGAAGAAAACTCTCAAGCTTCAGAGTTCCGCACAATGAAATATTTGAGATGGGTTTTACTCAACTGCCATATATTGTTTACTCGGGAATTCAGATATTTTAGATGCAAATTTAATTAATGATTATATTTCATTCAAAATATGCAAGTTAATGCAAAAATTGTTAAAATATGAAAATATGCATAAACATGGTAAATATGCGTTTATATGCATTTTGCATACAATCCGAGGTTCTTATTATCATTAATTTATTTTATTTTATTAGAAATATTAAATTAGAATTAGGGTAGAATATGATAAAACATTTGTATGAAAAATAAATTTGCCAAACTTGGGGGTTTCAAGGACAGACTGTTATTTATATATTGGCTGCCATAAATATGGACTTTCTTATATGTTTGAGATGTTAATTTAAATGAGAAATCATATGTAAAGTTAAAGTACCATATTTATTTTAACTCAGTTTCTAACCAAGTAATATTTTCTTGCATAAACTGTCTTTAAGTAAATTTTAATTCTTTTTTTACCCTTTCTTTGAATATTTATTACTTTTTACAATATTCGTTTGTACTATCTTTATTTTGTTTTAATTTTTATTTTGGTTGACCAATTTAGATTTGATAAAAATAAGTCCAGCCATTTTTCCTGCTGTTAAATTTGCAAAAATGCAATTTTTTAAGTAAGTTGAGTTGAATAAGAGTGATACCCAGCCTTATATTGTTATATGGACAGTGCTAGATACTAGCAGGCAGGGAAATTAACTGACATACTGGTATATAGACGAAGAAACAGACACAGAAATCGATAAATGGAAAATGAATTTTTCATGATCTTTACGTTATTTTTTTATTAATTTTTCTTTCGAAGGAAGTAAGTAATCAGTTAGATCAGCAAAAGTTGGTAAAAATAACATATTCTGAGGATCCGGTTAAGAGTATTAATACTTCTTCCTAACGGCCTGCAACGTCAAACAATTATTTTTTGAACTGATGCAATTTTTTGTTTTTTTTCTGACTTTTCTGTTACGATTTAATCCCTTTATAGCTTCGGAAAGTTTTTCCGTTTCCACCAACACAAAAGTTTTTCACACAAAACGATGACTTCAAATTTTAAGCGAGTCCAGCATGCGAATCTTTTAAAGTTAAGGCAAATGCCCCCATTATAAATTAAGTATATAGTTGGGAAGTTGTAGAAAAGCTATTAGTCTGAGAACTTTTAAATTATTGAACTGTCAGATTCATTGCCGGTAGTCAATTATTTTCGATTACTTCAGCGACTTAAATGGCTCGATATCTAGATTTGAGGAAAATTTCATTAAAGTCTGCATAAGAAGGGAATCTTTTCTCTGTTTTAAAAATAAAATTGTTTAAAACTTTCTTAAGAAAAATTTAGATCTAAATAAATCTAAACTTAGGTACATCCAACTAAAATTCATTTCTTGGAAAAAGATTAGATTTTGAATAAAATATGTACTTTGATAATAAATAACCATTTTTCTTTAAAGACACTTAATAATTCCAATCACAAAAATTAAATCGACAACCTCTTGCCTTCTTCCTCCAAACCTGGAAATTTTTAGGTTTTGAATTACCCTGAGTAGCGAAACACCTATTCTGTTAATATTTTTAAGGACAAATAATTGTTCATACGTTTAGTTTGATAGTTTAAAATAATAATATGTAGTATCTGATTATGTATGGTCGAAAAGCTAAAAAAAATATTACAATTTAGGGGTTACTTCGGTTCACACGGACTAATGTACGCTTCGTTTTACTTCCCTCGTAATAGCGAATACTGTACGTAATGGTGAAAAAATCATTTAGCCAGGTTTTTGCAGATTTTCACGTTTTAGGGTCCATAGATGCCAAAAAACATGTTTTTTCAATTCCGTCGGTCTGTAGGTCTAGCGGCATAGCTCAAACGCTACCAATCCGATTGACATGAAATTTTGGCCAAAAACCACGGGTCATAAGGGAATAAAATTGTTCCATTTTGGTAAAAATCCAATAAGGTGAAATAAAATGGCGGCATAGTGAAATATTAAAAAACTATTACTAAGAAACTGCTTATCCAATTTGCCTGAATGGTTGCACGCAAATCTAGTATTACATAGAAATCAAACTGGCGGCATAGTGAAATGTTAAAAAAGTATTACTATAAAACTAATTATCTATATAGAAATTAACTGGTAAAATTTTGGTACGAATCCAAGGTGGTGAAGCAAAAGCAAAACCTTAGATTGATTTCAATTTTAGTGCAAGGATTAAGTGGCATATATAGATCAATAGGTAAAATTGTGGTAAATATTTGAGATGACGGAAGAAAATAGCGATCAAATAAAGAATCCTCGTCAAAGGTTTTACATAACTTCAAGTTTTAGCATTTCTAAGAGAAACATGTTTCTCATTTCGTCGATCTCTCTGTAGTTCTGTCTGTCTATCAACTTGAGGCATAGTTAAAAAAATTAAAGGTCTTATGGGACTAACTTTGTAACATTTTGGTAAATATCCAATATGGCAGAACATAATGGCGGCCTAGAAAAATGGTAATAAATGTATCACTAAAAAACTAATTATCCAAATTATCTTAAATTTGGCACAATCAAAGCCTACCTAGAATTGAACTGGTAACTTTTTGTTATGAATCCAAGATGGCGGTCTAATAAAACAATTAAAAAAATCAGTTTGAAAAAGTACTTATTAGATTAATGTCAAATTTTGTGCAAGCATTAACAAAATGAGATAAAAAAACTCAATTAAAAAAAATGTTCTTATTCAATTGACAATTCAAAATGTTTCACAAAAATGAAACGTGACATAGAAATAATCTGGTACAAATTCAGCATGACAGAACAAACTGGCGGTCTAAAAAAATATCAGTATAAATATTAGTTATTCCATTTACTTTAAATTATTCTCAAAAATCAAGTGTGGCGTAGGTAGAAACTGGTAAAATATTGGTACAAATCTAATATGGTGGAACAAAATGTCAAACGTTAATACTAATTTATTACTAATGTAGTCTCTACTGTCTTTAATTTCATCTTTTAAACTCTACTATGGTGTAACTCAAGTTCAAATTTTAGTTTCTTCATTTCTTCTTAATTGCGGTTGCAAGATACGGTTTGAATCGAAATGTTTATTGGATCACAGGTTAGACACGGATCGCTCTTGGGTAGTTTAAATCCTATGTCATATTCAAAGGTAAAATATTCTTCTATATTTATCTTCCTTAACAGGAGTAATATTTTTATCTCTGCACAATTCCAAATAAAAATCGTTGTAAAGTCCTCATATAGTTAAGTCGTGGTTAAGGTATCGTCAATTCGAATTTTTCCTTCTGCTGTAGTGACTAACATATTTTGGAAAGGCTTAAATATGAAAATGAACCGACTATATTTGTTCAAGCGGTGTTTTATTGGTTCTATTGGTGTACTCCTTTTTCGTCGTTCTCTGAAATCTGAGAGCAGATAAGTCTAACGCGTTTGAGGGATGCAACCCTTGCTCTGGTTTATAACCGTAGGGTGCAAGGTTGCTACGCTCTTATTTTTTATATAATAAAATAAGAAATATTTTATTTTATTAATTTACTGAATAAAAAAAAACTCGCAAAGTTAATTAAAAAAAGAAAGGCAAAAGTATCAAGACACAAGCTTATTTATCCCGGAGAGTGGGCGTAGGGAAAAATTTAAAAGTTAAAAAAAAATAAATGGTGAGCGCCACCAATTTATTACAGCCTAAATTGGAAAGCAAGCCCTTGGATGTTTTCGGCAACCACTTATAGTTGATACCTTCATTAGAAAAAAAAAATTGTAGTTTATAATAACGTTATTTAATAAAAAAATTATCCTGAAAAGAAAAGAAAATGTGAGATAAATAAAACACTCTAAAATAATAAACTTTATTTAATAAATGGTTAGCTTTTTTGGAAAAACCTGTACAAAACAAAATAAAATACACTAGTGTAAAATGAAAAAGGTTCACCAATTGGACAAGCGTCCCAGCGTGATACGTCACTGCAACCGGTGGAAGGTGTACCAGTAGATAAGACCTTAGAAGTTGTAGGGCGAAACGTTACTCGTTCACGTCAAAGGGAGCCTTAAAGCCCCGTACTAGGACCCTAAGAAAACAAAAGGTTTTCTAGTATTTTTTTAATAATTACATAAAAATTAGGAATAAAATGTAACCCAAATAAAAGTCAATTAATACAAAAATATTAACTTCATTCGATATGTAAAGAAAATAATCTAAAAAAAAATTACCCTCATCCCATTTCAATCAAAATATAATAATAAAATTTCAAAGAATTAATTAATTTTTAAATTGAGCACAATTAAAATTCCTAAGAAAAAGATATTTTATTTAACTTACGGCCTCGAGATCTTTCATTTACTAAATTTTCGTATCACGAAGGAAGCCCGAAAGCATTAAAATATTAAGTATTTTAAAGAAGGAAGTCAAAATGTGTGTTCAATAACACTAATTAATCAAAAAGAAAAAAAAGTGCTTACTACCCTGATGAATACCAATTCAGTCGAAACGTCGTGTCGCAAATATACATAAACCAATAATAAAACCTTAGGAGTGAACTGAGATTAAGAAAGAAAATATTAAAATATTTTCAATTAAAATTGCTTAATTCAGTATCAAAATGCAGCATTACGTAAGCGTTTACATTAAAATAAATCCCAAAGTTTCAATTAAGTCTGGTTAATTCAAAATAAAAATAAAAATCATACAAGAAATTATCAAAATCTGTTCAAGACAGGAACTCCAGAGGCCCTGATAAATACCATAATATAATCGAAACGTTGTATAAAAAAAATTAGCATAATATTCAATGCGATTTGCAATAAAAGACATTATTATTATTATAGAAATTAAATTTAATTTAAAAAAAATCATTAGAGGAATAATAAAATATTAAACAACAACTTACAAATCAATAAATACAAAATGTACTGATCTCGGTCAATCTAAATCAAAAATGCAAAATAAAATATAAAATAGCAAAATCTTTCCAAAATAAAAGCACTTTTGTACCTGAAGAATACCCAATATTCAATTACTTTCAGACGATCTCAAAAATAAAAATATAAAATATAGATTAAAAAAACTACGTTATATTAAATTACTGAACAGCTAGGCAAGATATTTTAATTAATAACCCAATTTATAAAAAAAACAATTGCAACAATTAATTAAATTCAGCTTTGTGAGTTGCTACAAATGTTGCCGGATTTATACTAAAAGTGAAGGCATGAGCCTCAAATATAATACAAAAATTAACTAATATAGTAACTATAATGACCATCAAAAATTTAATTTGCAATCTATCAGTAAAAAAAATCATTATATGAGTAAAAGTTAATTTTTTTTTTATGACCAAAAATTACCAAATTACGTAATATAAAACTAAAAGTATTCAAAAAGAATATACACGTTTCAAAATATACGAAATTAAGTTACCTACTCAATAGGGTTTAGTTCGCCACGGACAGAAAGGCTTCTTTCACACCGTGGCAGGAAAATGGCGGCCTGGTCCAACTTCAGCACCAAAAATCCTCTATTAGACAGATTACTTGGAGGTTACAAAATATTATAAAATTCACAAAAACAAAACCTCAAGTAAATTAGTTCGAAGCTGAGGAGAATTCCCACTAACGGATTCCCAAGAAAAACTTTATTTTCCCCAGTTCGCGCTGAAGACCTTTCGATGCTACAGGAGACCAGAAAAGTGAAGTGAAAAAGTAGTTCCTCCCTGGAACCAGCTCAGTTCTACCTTCTAGAATTTACTCAACTCGGATGCCGAACTATCATTGGTTAGACTGTCCCAGGTGATATCAGTGTTGTCAAGAGGAACTCGGAATGATTTAAAATAGGGATTCCAGGGAAAGAAAAACGATCAGTGATTGGTTTAAAATTCAAACGGCAACTACCTGAGAATAAACTTGGCAACAGCGAGTGTAAGCCCATAGGAAGTGACACGTCCCATAACCCTAAATTATACTGTGAACTAGGCAAAACGAATTGTAAACAAACATCTATCTTCCAGCTTCCAAAACTTAGATTAGAATGATAGTTGAAAAGGCTATCCCGAAAAATCAACTTGCAACTAAAACAGAGAACAAAGCTATGGGGAACTGATTTCAAATGGGGAAGTGGAAAAACTCTGACAACAAAAAGGTACCTAGGCTTAATTTAAATGAAATTTTCCCAACAATACATTATAAATAAATTTGTTATTTTACCATTAAAAGGGATTTATTCACAACGAAATATTTTAGGCAATTCACAGAAGACAAAAAATGGTCGACTAATAATTCAGGAAATAAAAGGGTCTAAATACTTATGCAAGCAGGAGAAAATGGTTGAAAAAGGAAATATTTAAGGAAATTAATTTGTATTTCTAAAACATTACACAGAACCGATTTGGTTTTTTTTTTACCAATATGCAACAGCTACCTGGTCCAAAAAAAAAAGGTATGAATATTGATTTTTGAATCCAGAAATTGTATGTGTTTATAGGCCTAACTTAAGTGAAATAATTTGTACTAATATTGCCCTTATGTGTTTGATATCCAGGGCAAAAATATACAAATTAACATAGGGTAAACTTATAATAAAGTAACAAGCATGTATTGGCCTAAAAACATTGTTATATATATACCTAAAATAGAAATATTTATCAAGGTAACCGTGCTTCAAAAATATAAATTCCTACATGAGTATTAATACAAATATCGCCCTTACATGCAAAAAAAATTCGGTGCATTAATGCCAGTATTTTATTATTTACAGCAACAGAAAGATACGTTTGGACCCAAAAATAAAGGTTTGATGTCAAAAAGCAAATATCGAAAGGCCAAAACTTGCATAAATGAGGCAAAACAGGTTTTCAAGATTGCTAAAATTAAATTCCTATTTACTCTGTAATATTAAGAAATAAATATCTTTAGATGTTATTTAAGTTTTCATTGTTTAAATAATTATAATTTTAATTGATGAATGATATTGTATGGATATGGGCATCGCCATCCATGTAACAACGTTCGAACTTGCAGTTAAACATTTCTTTAGAACGGGGTGGTGAACCTCTTTAGTTAAACAATACTGATAGTTGTTGATAATAGGTGGCGTTATACATACCGATTAACCGATATATTATAATCCGGTGTGACAAATGAAATATTCGCTTGAAATATGGGTAATCTAACTAAACTATAAAACCAATATATAATTTAAATAAAAAGCACAAATCAATTATTAAAAATTAATACTAAAATAGTACATTACAAATGTTAACTTAAAGATTAAACTATATAACAAAACTAGAGTGTCACAAGGAATTCTGCAAGCCGTGTACGGATAAAAATTCTTGTTTGCATAACTGAGTGTCAACTCCAGTCACTTTAACAAAATACTGATAAGTAACTTTCCTAGAGGAGTTTTGTCTTTTGGTTTTCTTCTTATACGACCTCTTTTTCGGCCCAGCTTTTATGGATCCGAATAAGTAAATGTTCTGTCCCTCGTATGTGCTTAAGTTCCAAAAAGAATTAAAAATGTCACTTTCTTCTCTAAGCAGTTGCTCCCTAGTCTTCTTTTTGCAATTACAAGGAGCACCAACTTTTTATCCACTACAATTTTTCCCCTGTTAGATACGTAGCTGTGTCCTAGGTTTTGCTTTGTTTTGCGTTTTTCTTTTTTAATTATTTATATATTAGTTTTTCCCCATCTCGATGGCTGGCGTGGCTTTATCCGGCTTTGCCAAAGCACCCCTTGACGTATTGCTTTCATTCAAATTTTGTAATAGCTCCCTCTGTCACAAAAAAACGTTATCTTGTTATTTTTATATTGGAAAGTGCAATTTCTTATTTTAATGATGCAAGTAGTTACGAGGACAAATCATTTTGTACCAAAATAAACCACAGAGAAATGAATGGCAACGTCCGAATAAATAGATACATTTCTGGGTCATAAACAATAAACAATAAATGTATTTGAAATGATAAATAAATACATTAGACTGGTATTTATTACTTACAAAAAAGCCATTTACCAAAATAACATATTAGCACCTTGGTACTAAACACCCGTATGCGCTAGCAACACAATAATAAGTATAATAGGCATTGACTAACTAAATAGTAAAGAAACAAAATATAATACTCATGAGCAACATCATAGTTTTCCCCTCAGGGGACTTTTGTGTTGAACAAGATCCGACACAAAGGTTACGGGGTACGACGCTCCCGGGGTCACCTGAGTCATACACTAGTCACAATACAAAATCACACATCACACACCCACCCACACCTACACACCCACTCTCACCTACATCCCCGGACGGGGCTCTGAGATTTGTCTCACTGCTAAAGGGGAGTGACGCCCCCTCGGTACCGAGTCCTTGGGTAGACTGAGCTCACAGTCGCAGTGAAGACAATCTGTCTAGGGAAGGTCACCCGAAAAAACCAAATGGGTGGATGGAACTCATAGTCAAGGTGAAGACAATCCATCTAGGGACAGATACCTGAACAAATCACAAAAAAAAATGAATGATGTCGGTCTTGCAAAACAAATTACCCCAGGTGGGTAGGACCATGCATCGGTCCGGAATCCCACTCTACCTCCATGGAGATAGACTGCCCCACGGATTCTGGGGGGGGGGCAAAAAACCGATAAAATCCGGTCACTCAGTTCAAAGCCAGGCTGAGGGATTGGACACATCTACTGGCATCCCTTTGAATAGATATCTAAATAAAACATACAACTCAGAATATCCTACTCTGCCTACACTAAAGGGACAAAAAGTCACATCACCTGAAATACAATTAGAAAACATCGAATATGATCAATATTTTATAGTTAAAAGAATAACAGATAGTTTTAAGAATATGTCCCCATTCTTGCTATTTAAATACATATCAAACGATATTGGAGATAATCTTAATATAAAAAGACTTAGAGATGGATCATTGCTAATTAAATCAAACACATTAACTCAATCAAAAAAAATTAAATCACTTAAGAAACTCTGTGATATTCCAGTCACAACCGAACCGCACAAATCACTAAATTATGTAAAAGGAGTCATTACTAGCAGAGACCTATTTGACCTGAACGAGCAGGAAATTTTAGAAGGACTTTCAGACCAAGGCGTCATATCAGTTAAAAGAATATACAGAAAAAAAGATGGAAGCCTCGAGCCCACAACATCTCTAATACTTACTTTCAAACTCCATAACCTCCCTAACACTGTATTCGCTGGATGGATTGTACTTAAAGTCAGACCATATATACCACAACCCTTGAGATGTTTCAATTGTCAGAGATTTGGGCATCTATCCACAGGATGTGCAAATGACTCAATATGTCCCTCATGTGGTAAACTATCACATCCAGATGAACCCTGCTCACCTCCACCTCAATGTGTAAACTGTGGAGAACCTCACTCCCCTAGATACAAGGGCTGCTCGATATATAAACATGAAAGCAACATACAAAAACTTAAAACAAAAGAAAAAATATCTTATGGAGATGCCAAAAACATACTATTTGCTCAGGATCCAAGGAACAAAAACCTTTACTCAAATACATTAAAAATGACTAACTCGCTTTCTAATAGTCAAACCAAAATATACTAGAACCGAAAATCGCAACAATACAACCACTACACATAAAACACATCGCACATCATCATCCAACTCACAGTCCTCGCAATCCATTCCAAGTTCCCTCCTCCTACCTTCAATCACCCCTCCTCAACCTCCCATATCCTCTCCCTCATCCCTCTTCCCTCAATCGACCTCACCTTCATCCATAAAACATTCATCTCGAAACACCAAACAATTTGTCCCCCATAGGGACAAATCCAGTAGTAAATCTACATCATTTACACGGGAATCATCCGACTCATCAATATCTTCTATTTCTTCAAAAAAAGCACAAAGTCTTCTAGCTCTTATAAAAAAGACTATCAGAAAACTTCTTCGAAAACAAGCAAATAATATGCATTATCCTACTTTCCTACAATGGAATTTTTTTGGCTTAAATAGCAAAATAGAAGATCTTCAGTTGCTAATAAGCAAATTTAAACCATCATTAATCCTATTACAAGAAACTAATTTATCCCCAGACAAAAACATCGTCATGAAACATTTCAATATAATAAGAAAGGATCGCATAAATGCTAATAAGGCGTCAGGTGGCGTCGCCATACTAATATCTGACAGATATGACTGGAGATTTCAACTCACATCACACTATGTGGGGATCCTCACACTCCGACAGCAAGGGTCTACTTATTGAAAGGCTTATCATAGATAACTCACTACACCTACTCAATAATAACTCACACACATTTATTAGCTCTTCTACTGGCTCTTTCTCGTTCATAGATCTAACATTGGGCACTCCTAGCCTCTCAACTATGTACCAATGGGATGTACTGGGGGATCCTTATAGTAACGACCACTTCCCCATTATTTGCAGACCGCTCAAATGGAACACTTCGTCTCATCACAAAATTATTTACAATATTAAAAAAGCAGATTGGAATAAATACCAAGATACATTTATATACCCCGAAAAAATTCCGTCTTCTGTTGACTCGGCTATCGAACAATTTGTAAAATGCATTATAAGATCTGCTAACTCCTGTATTCCTAAATCTCACATCAATCCCAAAAAATCTCCAGTCCCATGGTGGAGCGATGACTGCAAAAGGGCCATCCAAGAGAGAAAAAAGTCTCTAAATCGCTTTAAACACAACCCTACCACAGAAAATTTCATAAACTTTAAACAGGCCAGAGCTAAAGCTAAGAGAATCGTAAAACTAGCAAAATATGAATCATGGATAAAAATATATTTCATCGATAAACAAAAACACCACCACTCAAGAAATGTGGAACAAGGTAAATAGATTAAATGGACGACCCACAAGGATCATCTCAGGCATATTTGATAACAACATATGGGTAACTAATAACGAAGATATTTCAAACATATTCTCACAGCACTATCATAATATTTCCAGCAACCAGAATTTAGATCCACACTTTATCCCACATAAGCAAACTAACGAAAATATTACTATAAACTTTAACAGCACCATCGAATATTCATACAATATCCCATTTACCTTTGATGAACTAAAATACTCTCTCTCAAGCAGTAAACACAGCGCTCCTGGCCCAGACAATATACTCATACCCATGATTATTAATCTCCCAAAATCAGCCTTACTCTATCTGCTCTAAATCTACAATAAAATTTGGTCATCAAATACATTCCCATCTTCATGGGGACACTCCATCCTAATACCGATACACAAACCAGGTAAACCTAGATCAAATTCAGATAACTATAGGCCCATCTCTCTGACAAATCACCTAAGCAAAATCATGGAAAGAATGGTCAACTTCAGACTAATGTGGCTTCTAGAAAAAAATAACCTTCTTGACACAAACCAATTTGGTTTTCGGAAAGGCCTCTCCACGATTGACCATTTGGTTGGGTTTGAAATAGACATACAGAAAAATTTGTACAATAAAAATCATCTTCTCGCCATTTCCTTAGACTTGTCTCATGCTTTTGACACAACCTGGAGGTACAACATCTTAAGAACAATTCATGAGTGGGGTATTAAAGGCAACCTACCCATTTTCATTCAAAATTTTCTGTCCAACAGAACGTTTCAAACTAGAATTGAAACCTCCCTTTCTGATACATATTCCCTTGAAAATGGCATCCCACAAGGATCAGTACTGAGCCCATCACTTTTTATTATTGGTTTAACGAATATTAAGAAATACATACCCTCACAGGTAACATATCGCGTGTACGCAGATGATCTAGTCCTATATTACTCATCTTAAAACCCAAGAGTTTGCGAAAGAAAGTTACAAATCGCTCCACAATCCCTATATAAATGGTCCATACGTTTCGGATACTGTTTTTCAGCTACTAAATCCTCAGTCATACATTTTTGCAGAAGAAGAAACTGCACCAGAACAAACAATATACACATAAATGGGTCTTACATCCCCATACAAACAAACATCAAATTTCTGGGTATGATTCTGGTTAACAAGTTAAACTGGATGGAGCATTTCGAACACATTAGAGACAAATGCAATAAAGATATATCACTGCTAAAACTTCTTTCAAACACTGCATGGGGCTCCCATTCCACTACCTTATTATTTCTGTATAAAAGTATAATCAGATCTAAACTGGATTATGGTAGTATAGTATACTCTTCTGCAAGAAAATCATATATTAAAACACTCGATCCCATACAAAATAAATGCATCAGACTAGCAATAGGTGCTTTCTACACTAGCCCCATACCCAGTCTCAACTGCATATCTGAGATTGAACCCTTATATTTAAGACGCATGTTTCTTTTATTTAAGTATTCCTATAATCTCTGGTGCAAACAAAAATCGCCTCTTTATAAAGAATACTTCAATCCCTCTATCCCCCCCTCTTCCTTCACATCTCCCCGAGATACGTTTAGCACTAATATAAGATTTCAAAAAATCTCTAACGAATATTTCTCACGCTGCCTCCAATTCAACCTCCACCAACACAAAATTTCCCCCCTTGGGTTAGAAATCGTGACAACTTTAACCTGAAACTTACAAAATATGATAAAGATGCAACAAACCCCACAATAATAAAACAACATTTTCTGGACATAATAAGAACACATTATCCTAACCATAAAATAATATACACTGATGGATCAAAAACAACTAACTACACAGGGGCAGCTACATATTGCAATTTCTTCTCTACAAACACAAACCTAAATAAGCTCTGCAGCATACTATCCGCTGAGCTGCTAGCAATTAAGATATCCCTACAACATATAACTAATTCTCCCCCTTATAAATGGATTATCGCATCAGATTCGCTTAGTTCCTTACAATCATTACAAAGCTTTATCTCTCCCCATCCAATTACACATGATATTCACAACTTAATTGTCAAAGCCGAAAACAGTCATTCATCCATATCATTTATATGGATCCCTAGTCACATCGGCATCGATGGCAATGAACATGCTGACCTTCTAGCCAAAACACCACCGTCCGATTCCCTCCAAAATCCCCCTTTATACTACGTCAAGGATACATATCCCCTCATATATAATATAATAAAAAATTTATGCCAACTGGAATGGGACCTACGAGAGGGAAACAACAAGTTATTTGAAATTAAACCTTCCTTTTATACCACTACACCACAAGTTAAATTAAACAGAAGAGAGAGTGTCATTATAAATCGTATAATGATCGGACACACTAAACTCACACATAGTTATTTAGTGAAGTCAGAACCTCCTCCAATATGCTCTCACTGCGATAGAATTACATCAATCAAAAATATTTTTTTGACTGCCCACATCTAAAAAATATCAGAGAACGACATAATTTAAACTCAAATAACATTCGCACAGCACTCACACCAAATGAAAGAAACATAAACAATATATTAGATTTTCTTAAAGACCTAAACCTAACAAATGAAATTTAACAAAATAACACAGAGCGCTAAATGGCCATAGTTGCTGACGCGCCCATATAAAAACAAAATTCTCTCTCTCTCTCTCACATCATAGTTTTAAATTTACAATTACTGTCTACTAAGATACAACAATCAGAAACAAAAAATACCCACCAAATTCCTCAAAGAAATAAGAATCTAAAATAAAATAAATAAAACCAATAAATGTGTTGATACACATATTAAAAAAAAACATAAATACAAATTTTAGACTCTGTAAATATCTAGCTACAGTATTATTGGTTACCCCTATCATTCAAAACATTTCAGTGAATACTGGAAAATTTTTGAATATAAATTCAGCACATTTTTTAGTATTAGAATTTAAATTTCGAATATTTACTGGCAGGGTCTTAAATATTTTTGGCCTTAAATATGATAATGACTTTAAATTCAATGTATTCTTACTCTTATGAAGTGTTAAATGTTGCAAATTATTTTGTCTTGTTTCGTAATTATGTGTTATATAATTTTATACATTTAATTTTGAGATATATTTAGAAACAGACAATAAATATATACATCTAACATTAAGAATATTTTCCGAGTATAAGATAGAAGAGTAGAGTCTAGGTTTTTCCTTATTATCTACAAAATATAGTTTGCTAATTCTTTGTTATTCAAAAAAGGATCCTCATTATTATTTAAGATTTCAATATTTTTTGTGTTATTATAATTTACTTCATTGGTGGCTTCTTTTAGAAATTGATAGATCTTTCTTGTGTTTTTAAGGTTACTGTTGATTTTACTTTTGTAATAGGAGTTCTTGGACCTTTCAATGGCCTTTTTAAGTGTATTTCTATATGATTTGTATTTGTTTTCAAGATTCAGACTGTAATTTTTCATTAAAAGCTTTTTTAATGTATCCCTATACTTTATAGAGTTTATTATATCATTGGTAATGCAAGGATTTAATTTATTATACTGTATATTAATTTGTCTAGTGGTTCTTGACTGTTCCAGAAGTCCTGTAAAAGTCTCAATGAAATTACCAGTAGCCGAATCAGGATTTTCATTTTTCAAAACTTTATCCCAACTTTTTAAACTCAGTAAGTGATTTAATTTATTTTATTATGATTTGAAATAGGGTCTTGTCTTTGCTGAAAAACAGTGCTATTTATATTTAACATTATATGATAATGATCAGTGATGTCAGAATAAATTATATAAGATTGAAATTTAAAAAAGTTACTTTTTAATTTTCTTCTTAGGAATATGCGATCAATACAGCTATCTGATAAATGTGTTTCTCTAGTTGTTTGATTAGTATATGAGCAGAAACCATGTTGATTAAGCAGAGCACTATATTCTGCTGTAACAGGTGAAATCTCATTTAAATCTACATTAATATCATCCATATAAATCTCATATTGAGCATTCAAGTTATTTAAAAAATATTGATTTAGGTCCTGAAAAAACAAGTTAATATTTGAACTAGGTGGTCTATATAAGGCATTAATTGCATATGTAATTTTATTCAATGTAAATAGGATTCTACTTATTGTTATTTTACAGTAAACATTTTTATTAAAATCAGCATAATTATAGTGATTATTGTAGCCTAGAATGTTAAAAAAATTGGTGTTATCAATGTTCCAGCATTCACTAAGAATTTTTATATAACAAAATTTAAAAGTTATTCCATTTTGTGCCTAAAAAGAGCATAAGCACACTTTTTTCACCGAAAATGTAATCATGCAATATTCTTTGTAGTAAAATTTTTTATTAAAATACTACTTTAACATTTAAAACATATCGAGAATTTACATTAGTAAAAAATACTGAATTTACTGATTTTAATATAAAATGGTACATGCGTCTGGAAAAATACATCAAACAGATCATAAGCCACAATTTTATTTACTTACCGGTAATTCCGATTCAGATGAAGAATCGAAGATGCTCTCTGTCGGAATATAGTTTGTGCCTTATATACTGTTATCTGAATTAAAATCATTTTCACTCTCACTACTCTTTAGTTTACTTTGAAACACTTTTCTCTTCGAAGACACCTGCTGCTTGCCGGCCACGTCGTTGTTGACTGTCAGAAAGTAAAATATTATGGTTGGGAACTACTTTCAGGGACAGTGTCGGTATCTTTTGGCATTTCTCCCTAATATTTTGTCAGTAGCTTGATCCCTTTTTATATAGTGAAATAATAAAGGTATTCCGTTTTTTATGATTTCTGGCTTATGTACCGAGTTGCCCCGAACGCTTCAATTTATATGACTAGTTCGTAATTTATAATATGTTTATAATTATTCAGTATAATCTGTGAATATTTAAACAAAAGTGCAAACTTTCTTGGAAACATCTTCAAATTTCAGTTAACATAGATTTATTAATATCGTGGAAACATTACTGCATTGCTCGTCAGCTTGTAATTTATAGTTTTTGTTTTGATGGATACATATTTTATGTGCCTAATCATATATCGTAATAAAAGACATTCGTTTTGGTTGGGATGCGATATGAGAAGTGATGGAAAACGTATCTATTGGATGTGGGTTTACACATTTTTGGTCAAAAAGATACAAACAATCGAGAAAATTGAGTGTGCCTTCTTGGTTTATGAATTCTGATTGTGTACCTGTAATAATGTGGTGTAAGAGTTTGATAAATACCTAAATCTTTATTGGCGTTTTTTTAAGTCCTATTTTGACAACTTACTGGAATACTCTTTTCCTAGCAGAACGCAGATTTTTTTCTTAAAAACATTTAAATTTTTTTATTTTTTTTGCCCCGAAGGTAAACCGCTCAGTAAGCTAAATAGTTACTAATTTCAAAAAAAATGTATTATAACTTAACCTAACCTAATAAAAGCAGAAGTTTAATTTTTAAACGCAACTTTAATCAGTAGACCAAGGAATGAGATTGAATATGAAGAACTATACGAAGGCAATAATTAATTTTACCAATAAATGAAATAAAATATGTAAGTCTTATTATTAATGCCGCTTAGGCCGACTTAACTAACAACTTGCTCTTAATACTTTGAGAACTTCTGGGAGAAATTCATGGGGATCCAATTCGACCCTTTCTAAATCCTTGTTGTTTCCGAACTCTATTAGATATATTCCAATCTGACTAAGCTACAATAAAGCGTGTTCCCTTGTCAATGTCCCAAAATGAACCTTACACAAAGAAGGAGTAGTTTTCCCTTGAAATTACATGTCAATTTTGACGAACGAGGTGCTTTGTAATTATTGCCCTATTTTCCGACGATATGATTTCGAAGTTTCCGCAACCGTTGCTGAAAATATAGACCTGACATATATTGTTTATTTTTAGTTTAATTTTTAGGAGTGCAAAACTTTATTTTTTATAGGCTGCTAAGTCGTTTTTAGAAAATTATGTGATATATTAGTAAATTAATATATTATATGGGATGAGAGGTATTTCCACTATCGCAACATGAAAAATTGACAAATTTGCTTATTCAATTTGTAGAGTTACTGTATAAATTATCGTGCGGGAATTTACTATATTACATGAGAATGGATAAAAATTACGTTCTTAAATTTAAGCCAGATGACTAAATGGGTTTAAAATAATAGGAACATGCTTGCTCCGCCAGTGACAAGAAATATTTGCTAAAATTCTTCTTCTAAAATTGCAGTTAATTTCTTACGATTAATATATATATATATATATATATATATATATATATATATATATATGTTGATTTTTACTCCTTCACGGATGGAAAAATACAGTCTCTATTCGGACGCGAGAAAGAAAGCTATGTGATTTTGGCGAAACGTCAGCAAAACTGTTCTTTTCAGAACGACAGTAGTGAACGGATGTACACCCGGAATGAAAACACATATATATATATATATATATATATATATATATATATATATATATATATATATATATATATAAAGATGCTTACTGGGAACTAATAAAATTAATTTTGGACTTTTAAATAAAGCCTACTGTAGCTAATCTCATAACCCCCAAGTAAAGAATCAAAAATATGTAAGAAGAACAGCACGTAATATAATGATAAAAAATGGCCAACCGTAGACGTGTATTTCTGACTTAACTAAAAGCAGACATTTGTAACGACCAAGAGCACATCCAAAAAATTCGCCAGACTTGATATTTTATTACCATGGTGCATGAAAAAGCTCTGTATGTCGAAACTTATATGAAGAGTAAATAAATAAAAAAATTGACAGCATTGACGGCAAGTATACTTTCGGAAGTAATTGTGCAGCCTTCTCTAACACTGATATAGATACACTATGGATATCCACTCATTTTCTATAGTAATTTTATACAATCATCAACTTGCGAGCTTGAGGTTGGCATTAAAAAATTATTGTTATTACTTACCTTTATATTTTCATAGTGCACTTTATATCACTCCCCTATATCAGAACAGATATTTGAGAAGAGATTATTAATTTTATTTAACAATAATTTAGGATTCTTGTTACTAAAATTTTTAAATATAGGTTAATTTTGTTTTTTTTTTGTTTGTAATATTTTTTAAATTTTTATTTATATGTTTATTTTTAATAAACCAAGATATTTTGTTTTTGTTCACAAAATTTTAGAAAAAGGTTCTTACAGATCTATTTTAAGCATCTCTTATAACTCGTTTTAATATTTTCAGTAATTTTCATAAAAAAAATAGCTAACCTATGTTCGAAATCATCTCACATTGTATATCGTTTTAAATAATTTACATTTACTATTTTTTTTGAAAGCGTCGTTTCTTGTTAAACCTCTTTTACTCAACCGGTACTATAAAATAATCTAATCAAGGCGGGGCCGATTTCATAGAACTGCTTTGTGCGCGGCAAGTTAAACATTCCGAGAGTCTGCAATTTTAGTGGTTATTTATTTTGTCATACCAAGGAGCCGAAACAGAAAAAGCAAACTTTTCTCTCTCCCAAAAAATGTTGAGGAAAGCAACCAGCCCCCTTCTACCTACCTGCTATTGTTTTTTTAAAATATTTTTATTCCATTTGATATCCAATGTGTAGCTTTAGCCTTATTTGCTTTGCAGATTTTTGACGAAAATATAGACATGGATCATTTCCAGAAATGGTCGAACTGCATCTTATTTATCTGTTTTTAATTGTTGTTAATGTTTTTCGACAAATACTGCTCTACATCCAAGAATCTGCAAATACGGTATTATTGGGAAAATAAGTAAATTTACTACAAGACGGATTCTTCATCAGTACAGACAACTAGTTGAGGGATCAGTAAACTATGGCTAAATCTAACATACAGAACCACTAGTAAACAAATCAAAAATATGGTTTCGTTAGTGATTCTGGTTTGCTTTATGTGTTAAAGCAGGATCTGGTTAAACGAGTTTCTTAACTACTTGACTGTACTAATCAAGACCTCAAGTTCGAAACATGTGTCTACAATGATACCCATTTTACTTCTATTTCAATTTTTGAAATGTTTTTATAATATTAGTTGATATACCTCCTAGAGAATAAAAATATTTTTTCTGAAAAACAAAATGGATTTCGATAACAAAAATCGACCAAAAAGGCCATATTTCAGGGATTTGAAAAATTACGTGGAGGCTTCAAATGGAAATGAGGTCACAGCATCAGAGTGCTTGAATTTGTCAAAGGCGTAGATTGTAATGTGCTGTCTATGAAGTCAGAGCTATTTGGCATTCGAGGTTTTACGTTGATTGAAGCTGACGTCGGAGAAGGAAAAGACTATAGATTTCAAATACAATCCGAAGAAGAAACTGTCAAAAAGGGAGTATTTCAGTACTTTGTATCCTGGGCCCTCTTTCGTATAATCTGTATGCAAACGATATTACAGGTGTGGTCGTGCAGGATATGGTTCTGTCTTCTGAAGACACGTCTTTATTCTGCAAAGGCGGGTACGTTTCCCAGTCTGGAATTATTTGCTCAATGAGTGGTTTTCGGTCTTAGATATTATAAATAAAATGTAGACAAAACACCAATACTAGTTTATAACAATAAAATATATAGGTAGTATAGAACACGGTATAACAGCTAACCGTGAACAGCCGAAATTGGCAAATGTCGAAAATCTGTTATTCTTGGGTCTGAAGATAGACCGTAGGCTTAACTGGAGGGCACAGGTCACTGATTTAGCTACAAACATGAGCACATACTGTTATGCTCTAAGGGTTATAATGAAAATGTGGTCCAAACGGCGCCGGCGGCTGACGCCTACATACAGTCACGAATTAGGTTTGGTGTAATCTTCTGGGTAAATTCGATCGAGGCAAATATACTACATATACTCCGAAAACGGTGTTTAGGAGCAATATTTCAACTGAGACACCGCTGCAAGCTCATATTTAAATGGTAAAAAACTTTAACTATACTGTTGGACAGAGCAAACAAGATAAACGAATTTGAAGGTTAAATTTAAATTCAAATATTTTTAAATGACTGATATTGATATTAAAAACAGTACTTTTTAAATTAAACAGGTTGTTACATGTCCTCCGTGTTACCAGGTATTGGCAAATTTTGGTCTAAAACGAACACCTCTTTTTTTTAAATAATAATAATAAAGTTAAAAGTTACAGCTTAATATGTAAGATAAATCTAATATTTCCAAAAAATATATTAAAAATTTTAAAAAACCTTGCAAGTTGTTTTTTTAAATTTCACTAAGGATTAAATTAATTTAGCAATTAGAACAGATTTTTTTTAACTTAACACTCTATATAGACAACGTTTTAACTTAGGTAAGTTTTACGCTTAAAATCAGTAATATGCAGTAAAATTTGCATCTCGTCTAGTTCTAAAAATATTCGAATTCAAAATTTACCTACAAATTGGCTTATCCCGTTTACTCTGTTTATATATGGTCAGGGTTTGTATCACAGCGTGTTGTAATTCTCGTCAATATGGGAATGGGATATGGAATTTTAGCATACGCATAGCACTAGGCACATACACAATTCAATAACTCAGAGAGCAAACTTTACTTACATCTAAAAAAATATCACACACTATATTTTTAAAATTTGGAATAGACTGCCAACTGAAAATTGACAATTTTAAAGTAACAAAGATCAAACATTACGGTTTTTAAAAAATATAATCTAATCATATTTTTAAACTGGGGAAAATTATAGTTTAGATTTGTATAAACTTGATATTTTAACAAGTTTTAGTAGTCGAATTGTCTTTTATTTAATTTTAAACTTTACTGTATGTGATGTGTTCCAAAATGTTATTTCTAGCTAATATTGTTTTTCTTATTATTGAATTTTTATTGATACGATCCACACCCATTTTGGGTACATATACTTTATTTTTAATAAAGGTTTAAGTAAATAATATTAATAAGCATATAAATACAAAAACGGTCCTAATTTAGGAAGAGTGGTTCTTAATTTGACTCCAACCGCAATGGATTACATTATGTCCGCTCAAATACCAAACAGACAACGTTATTTTAATGTTTCAAATTATACCCTCATATTTGTAATCGGCGAACGCGAATATTTTTTAAGTAGATCGCTTAACTTAGGCCATAATGAATCTGCCATTTTGATTTTTAAAACTATTGTGCTATTATGTGCGTTATGAACTTTCTACATCATGCACGCTTTATTCAAAACTTCTTGTGTCTACATACCAATAATTTAGTGCTTTAAAGGCTTCTTTAATTTTCGCTAAATTTTGAAATTGACCGAGCTCTATAATTACTGCAAATTCATACACATACGTGTATTGAAAATTTGTATGTACAGTTTTGTTATTTTAGAGGATTTATTAGACATTTTTGAACTATAATTTCTTAAAAATGTATGTTTAATGTCAATTAGTGTGGCAGGTTTTATCATGTCTTCGTTTTAACACCCCTTTATGTAGTTGAAAAAGTTTACGCAGGCATATCATCGCGTTTTTTGATAATTTTTCCAAATAACGGCATTAGTATATAAAGAAGACTGGCTTTGTAAGAATGTCAGACTAAAATTCCAGGAACTCTCACTCTTTCAAACGATAAACCTATATCGTTACCGAGGAAGTGTCTTATAAATCAAGAAAAGTAAATGTGCTCTGTGCCGCGAAATATTCTAGAAACATATATTGGCAAGAACTTCATTTAGACGACATAATATAAGGTCCCTCACGTTTCTTATAGGAAATGGTTCACGTCAACTTTTTTTTAAAAATTTAATTTATTGTACTTCGTGCTCAACTTCTAGATCAAAAGCTCTCACGACTACACCCTAATTCTGTGGCGGTTTTTAAAATATGGGCTATCATAGTTGGAATTTTTCATTATCTATATTTCAAGCAAAATTTTAACCTTTTTTATTTTAAGTACTTAATACGCGCTCCAATAGGCCAGCCATTGTTGATTAAAACCTAATGTATATACTAGCAAACAAATTTATACAAGGTCTAGCTGTACTCCAGGATTTCATCATTTTGTTTCATATTCGATTGCACCTAGAACGGACAGTGAAATCTTGCCAACATTGTGTTTCGTTCATCAAAAGTGGAAATTAAAGGATTGTATCGAAAATGTTTGTAAATGGCTGACATTACAATAGCCATGAATTTTATTGCTCAAGGTTTGTATCATCTGAATATACAGATCTAATCAGTTTCTAGCTGGAATATTAAAGTAGCCAGTAAAATTGACAGATTTTTATTATTAGTTTTAATAATATAGTAATAAATAAATTATAAAAGGGTGTTTCATAAACATCTAGGCAGACTATGGGATTAGTGTTACGTCAGATTCATCTGGTTTTGCATAAGAATTGCCCAAAAATATTTTTCCAAAATGCAATATAATTCTAATAATAAGATATTAATACAAAGGGTTTAATAAATAGTTGGCTTTCTTGTTCTAATAACTTTAGATATTATCAATAATATTATTAATTTTTAGTATAATAACTGTATATTTAATAGTACAATAATTGCAGTACAAAAAAATTATTAAAAAATGAAAAGAAAGTTTAGTAGTAGAATTAGTACATTTTTGAAAGATCTTTTTATCATTACTATACGGAATTCCGTGGACGATTTCTTCGTTCAAATTCTTTACATTTTATATCCTTTACTAGCAAGAATAGACTGAAATATGTAATGGAAAATGTTTTGGGTGTTTTATATGATTATCGTACAGATGCTGAGGAGTTTCAGATGGCGCTGTGTACGAGAGAGTAGCAAAATTATTCTTGACCGTTGCGGTCCATTACATCTGAAAAACTGGTTCTTGCGTCATTCAAGCGTTCATTCTAGAACCACAATTACAATTTTGTATTACCTCATCACAAAAAAGCTTTGTTTTCTAGAAGTTTCGTTTTTCTATCCATTTCTCTTTATAACTCAATGCCTCAAACTTTTAAGCTGTTGAATATAAACAAATTTAAATATAAATTAAAAAAATATTTTTTGGACAAGCAATAAAAAAACTACTTTTTAATCTGTTTTCTGGGTACCACATTATTTTTTCTTTATCTCAAAATAGCTATGTTTTTTCATTTTCTTTTTGCTACTACTAATTTTAAAACATCATATAATTTTTAAACTACCAAATGAATGAAAATTTAATATCATTTGAGAATATATCTACTGTGCAAGTAAAATAAGTTTGATATTAATTTTGGTTCTGAGGATGCTAGGTGCTTAGGAGAGTATACGAGTTCTTTGTAGAAGTGGAATTAGGTATAGCGAAGGGCTATCTGCATTCTTATTATTTGCTAGTATTTTTTATTAATCTTAACTTTTATCGAATCGCTTGAAGGGTGAGTTTGAATAGCTATGCTAGACTTCGCCTACATTCGATTCATCAAAAATAATTGTGAATATTTATCTAATGTTTGTAGAAAAAATCCGCAATATAGGGCGTTATTTACTTATTTATTTATGCTCTACAAAACGTTTTTTGCAATGGTACCTAATTTGCATTCCATAATTTCCTCTCTTTAGTAAAATGTAAGAAGGTACGCCAACAATAATCATTCTAGATGCTTTTGTTGGAAAATAGTCTTTGACTTTCCGATTCTAGTCTTCAATTAACCTATTAAATGCCCGTTTCCCTGACAGTGCTGATGGTGATTCAACATCCATATAGTTTGTTATAGTCAAAAATACATACCCTACCACCATACCCTTGCCTACACCAACTATGGAAACTACCTGCTCCACCGCCTCTACATAAACTGAGGTAACACCTACGGATATTCCCAGTACTACTGAAGGCTCCAGCAAGCTGGCTTGTAATAATACACAACGGTGGCACTATGTAGTCGTAAGAAATCTTCCTGCAGGGTTTACGCCTAACAACATAGTTCACTACGTTAAGGAAAAGCTTGGGACTACAGAGTTTATTCGATGCTACCACCTAATAAATCATATCTCAAACATTGATTTTAAAATTGGAACTCAGTCAAAAAAGTCAGCTGAAAAGCTTTTAGACAGCAATCTATGGCCACATGGCGTAGTAATAAAACGGTCAGCTGTATCCGAACTTACAGAAAAATCTACACCGAACCTCCCACCTCCCTCCACACCGAAAAAACTGCCCACCAACTCGAGCTCCGTCAGTTCACTGGTTGTCTCCTCTCCAATTTCTCAAAAGGGCACTATAATATCTTCTGACAAAGAGGCCATTGCTGCCTGCAAAGCAGATGTCTTGTTGAGCGACAACTGCTATAGTCTTTCCAAGAAAGCTCCTACTGACCAAGAACCTATTTTTGATCCAATGTCTCCCCCAACAGTGAAGCTTACGCGAACCGAAAAAAGTTCTGATAACCGTTTCCTCATGTCTAGACTAAGAGAACCAGCCATTTTAAAGGCCTTCAAGTTATATCTCGCCTTCCTGCACGACCAACCTGCGCCAATTCACTTTGAAGGGTTTACAAATACAAGCACCAGGCTGTTTTTGGCTTCTGAAGGCATTCCTATAGATTATAGAACCCTACACAAGATATATTTCGATTTTCATGCTGCTTACGGATTTAACGCAGCAGAAGTGGAAGCGGATCTTGCAGCCTATGGATCCTACATATCTTCGGAGAGATCGATTCATCTTCAGAGGACCAGAGAATGCCATAAAAATTATTTTACCAGCAATTCTCCCAAAAAAAATTTTTAGAAAACACGACGTGTCCTGAGGAACTAGATTCCTCAAAACTTCCTGTTGTTACTAGTCTTAATATGGTTCTAATTAATATTGCTTCTCTAAGAAATAAAACTGACGAGTTGTACCTATTTCTGGAAGAATTGGAGTTCCCCCAACTTGTTGCAATTACTGAGCACTGGCTGAATCTAAACGAACCCTTTTATATTGAGAGGTATACCACAGTAGCTAGATATGACAGAAAAAACTCAGCTCATGGGGGAACACTGATTCTATCCCTAAATGGAGATTTCATGTCGGTATCTAAATATGATCATTTGTTAGCGGATAGCTCTTTTGAATTCTCTATAGTATATAATCAAAACCTTGATCTTTATGTAATTTGTATTTATAGATCACCAAACTCTGATGTACAATCATTTTTAAATAGCCTGGTAAGTTTGCTAGACAGCCTACCGATTAAAGGTAAAAAAATTCTATGCGGAGACTTTAATATTGACTATGCTACTGTTTGTGCCATCCAGAAATATCTAATTTCTATATTCGACTCTTTCGGTCTTTCAATGCATGTATCCTCGCCAACTAGAATTTCAAAAAACTCTTCTTCTATCATCGATTACATGGCGTCTGATTTTTCTCCATCAGAGGTGCAATCACAGGTCTCTAACTCAGGTCTTTCCGATCACGAGGCGGTAATTTCCAGGTTTAGTTTACCTATTAGGCCCTTACCAAGATCTCGCCATCGGGGCAGAATTTTCTCGGCCGCAAATTTCTCAGTATTTCATAATATTTGCTTTAACACCAATTGGAATTTTGAATCTGATAATGTCAACACAAACTTCAGAACTTTTTTAAATAAAACTTTAAGTGCTTTTAACAAGGCCTTCCCGCTTAAGAATATCAAACCTAAGCGGCATAAACCGTGGACCACGAAAGGAATACGAATTTCTGCTAAAAATATGCGCTCGCTCTCATATATAAAAAAATTCACCGACTCCTTTCTTATTCTCGACTATATCTCTAATTATAGGAGGATCTACACTACTCTTATTAAGTCAGCAAAAAAATTACACTACCGATAACGTCTAACAAACTCTAATAACGTTTCAAAAGAAACCTGGTCCATCATCAATAACCTCAGAAACAAATCAAACCCTGTGACTCAGAACTTGCCAGGGGCTAATGATCTAAATGATTATTTTATTAATGTAAGCAAAAATGTCACCTCTAGTATCTCGCCAAGTTTGGACCCTCTTTCGTTTCTCCCTCCTTCAAAAAATTTAGCTGATAGCTTTTTCTTAAGTCCCGTTAGCAACACTGAACTATTGAAGGTAATACATAATATTAAAAGTAAATCTTCGTGTAGCACTGATGGCCTATCAATTAGAATATTCCTGAACTTGCCACTCCCAGTCATAGAGGCCCTTACAACATTAATAAATGAGTCCTTTATAAAAGGTGTATTCCCTGATTGCCTTAAAACAGCTATAATTATTCCACTTCATAAAGGCGGCGAAAAAACTAACTCTTGCAATTATCGCCCAATTGCACTACTACCAGTGCTATCAAAAATCATCGAAAGGCTACTGAAGAACCGTCTTATGCCATTTCTCCTGAAACATCAGATAATATCCCCGGAGCAGTTCGGATTTCTACCCAACAAGTGCACCAGTGACGCCATGTTCACGTTGCTTAGAGGCGTCTACTCATCTCTCAATAACAACCACCCAACTGCCTCAGTTTTTTGTGACTATGCGAAAGCCTTTGATTGTGTTAGTCATGAAATTCTGATAAACAAACTACATTTTTATGGAATTCGTGGTACTTCTTTAAATTGGTTCAAATCTTATCTTGGAAAAAGGCAACAACTTGTAAGGGCTAATGGTTCCGATTCTGATTGTAAGTTGATTACAAGTGGAGTTCCTCAAGGTTCAGTCTTGGGACCTATTCTTTTTTTGTTATACATTAATGATATCACGAACCTTAAAATTAATGGAAGAATCTCCCTTTTTGCTGATGACACAAGCATAACATGGAGTGATTTTGATACAACGTCTTTACACTCTAGTATCTCCAAAGACTTGGTTATAATTAAGGCTTGGTCCGATTCCAATATGCTTTGTTTTAACGTCGATAAAACGGTGGCGTTATCTTATAAGGGAACTTTACAACCACTTCAGGTACATAACAGCAATATTGAATACGCAGAGTCGGTTAAATTCCTGGGTTTAAATATAAATAGCAACCTAAAATGGTCAAATCATATTGACACCTTAACTAAAAAACTTTCTACCGCCTGCTTCGCCATTCGATCAGTTTCAAAAGAACTAGACGTTCCTTCTGCCAGACTTACTTATTTCTCTTTATTTGAATCCCACCTCCGCTATGGCCTTCCCTTTTGGGGCTGCTGTACCACCGAGCAATTTCGTAGTATTTTTATGCTTCAAAAGAGAGCCATTCGTTATTTGTTTGGTCTAAATAATAGAGCTCACTGCCAATACTATTTCAAAAAACATGAAATATTAACACTTCCTGCATTATTTATTTTGGAAACGGTATGTTTGCTGAGAAAACATATAAACACCCTCCCAGAAAGGCCACAACATGTATACCCTACCAGAAACTCTAGGCATGATATTTATCTTCCCATTCCTTCCACAGAATTAATAAAAAAATCAATTATTTACAACGCCATAAAACTTTACAACAATCTGCCAGTACATTTAAAATCTATCCCTATGCTTGCACAATTTCGAAAAAACACCAAAGCATACCTCATTGAGAGACCACTTTACAGCGTTAATGATTTTTTTTTTCAGTGAGTAAGTCTCTTTAAATTGTCACTAAACTCGCTTGTTTACTTAAATCTTTTGTGAGTCATGTCCTAACTCATAGCATAGAATTTTGTAAATCATTATATAGGGAAAAGAACTGTCGAACATTCACTTAAAACTTAATTATTTTTGTTAGGTATTGGATTAAAAACAATTTAATTCTTTTTGTATACTACATTCTGCACTAGTTCAATATACCTTCTGTTTAACATCACAATTATTTGTATAACTATAATAACATAGAGTTTAAGGTCGCATAGTTGCAATTTTGATTTCAATGTCATCGAAATTATTCACCTCGTACATGTGTGTTTGTTTACTTTTATAAGGTTATCATGATTCATTTACTGTTTGCAATGTTATGCTATATTCTAACGTGTGTTTTACGATTTGGTAAATTGATAATTTACATTTTAAAAATAAAAGCACTGACTTGTCGAAATTATTTTCGATTAATGTTTTGATATGTCTTATTTTTAGGTATATTTTGCTTTGTCCATAAAATTGTAGAATTTTTCTGCGGCAATAAAGCATACTTTTGTTTGTTTGTTTGTTTGTATATGTGATAATCTATTTAATCTGGCGGATGCTATATTTGTCACGCTATTTATTGTTAATGAAATGTTCGACCCATTGAAAAGAACTATATAATCATTAGTTCTACTATGTTTGTCATAAGTTTCCACAATTTCAACCAGTTTTTCTAGTGAAAGGTTTTCTCCAGTGTTGATAATTTACATCAATACCAGAATTCATATTTATCATAAAACCAGACCCTGGTGGGTGCTATTCTAGAGGTAGTGGTTTTTTGAGTATAGACTGAAGAACTAGATATGTTATTGACTGATGCTGAAAAAGATCGGCCATTATAGCATTTTATTCTTTGCTGATTCAACTCGGTTTCCTTTAATTTTATTACTTTCTGTTTTAATTAGGAAGTTTCATATTTCACAAATGGCGAGTAACTTCAATATCGTTTAATACTCTTTAACTTTACCTTTAAAACCAAAAACAAATCATCTACATATCTTCAAAAATAAAGAACTTGCAATGCAATTTTTTATATGTAAAATTTTTAATCTCTACGTGCCTGACAGTCATAGGCTTGTGACGTCACAATACACGATTTTGACGGTCGGCTGGCAGCGGCCGCTGCGAAAGGCTAATAATTGGCGGAAGTAATTATGTTGTTGTGTGTATGTACATTTTGTTGAAGTGCGCTGTACAGTTCTTGATTTATTGTTATTATGTTAACATTACGCTTTCTAAAATCTTCAAGATAGCGGATTAAATATTGCAACTAAACATAAAAGTATTTTAATTTAATGCCTGTATTTATTCGCAAAGTTTCATTGTTTGGTATGATTTAGACCGTTAAAAATATATTAATTATTATATTATATTTTAATTTCCTCGAAATTTATAATGCCTGTATTTATTCGCAAAGTTTCATTGTTCGATCTGATTAAGATCGTTAAAAATGTATTAATTATTATACTGATACATGAAATTTTACACATTTTATTCCAATACGGAATAATGAAAATCAGAACAAAGTTTTTTATAAAGCAGAGTTCTTGAATAGAGAGATATAGAGATGATCCTGTTGTGTATGTGCAAGTTAAGACGCAAAATAATAACTGCATTGTCAAAGAACGTATTAATCCAGAAAACAGATTGATCGATGGACATTTGAATGTGACGAAGTGCAAGAGAAAATTACAGAAGTAACCAGTGACATCTTGGATATTCATAATAAAATCATCGATATGTAAAAAATACCCTAAACATAAAATGTGTTAAGATTCAACATTTATGTCAAGTGATCTGAACAGAATCGTACTTAATCAGTGATCCGATTTTTCTAAACACCCTGTATAAATTTTTAAAGAATCTTAAATTATTTAAAAAATAAAATAAAATATGCATGTTCAAGTGTTTTTTCGAAAAACTTACATTTTTTTAAGTATTTATATATTAGTACAAATTAGATTGTTGTAAATTTACCAAAAGCATGATCCAAAAAACTAATAAAATTCTGCAAAAATAAAAAAAAACTTTTGTGTCCCCGGCGCGGAGGGGTTTGAACCTACAACCTCCTGCTTTGGAGACAGATGCCTTTACCATTAAGCCACGGCAAATTGCGACCAAATTTTTTTGTCCCGTTCATATCCGACTTGCATAAATAAAATAAAATTGTAAAAAAACGTTATTTTTCTAGTTGGGAGGAGAACGGGGGTGAAATTTGGGGATTTCGAATTTTTCTTTATGGGCTAAAATCTAATTAAAATCAAAATTTGAAGTTTGTGTGTCTGCGGGAAGTGCCTTAGAATTTTGACGATAAGTGTGTCAGTGACAAAATTGAAAACTTCGTCTGGTGTTGATTCGTAAACTATATGGTAGTGGTAGTGGCTTGTTTACGAAAATAGCTCGACTATGACATGTCTTCTTGGTGATTGAAAACTAGGCTTCTATCCTTATCCACATCGAAATTACCTGGTGGTCGAAAATGTCTTGAATGGCCTCGAGAAAAGGATGGTCCGGCTTACTTCTATTCTAAATATCTTATAACAAGTAAACCCTCCCCCCCCCCCCCCCCCCCCCCCCCCGGTTAAATAACTACTATATCTCTGATTAATTTATCAAACAACAATTTTTTGCTTAAAGTAAAAGCATTAAAAATATTTTACATATTGTGTATGTAGACACTTTCGTCAAAATGATGACCACAGCAATATAGAGTAGATTTAAAGGAAAGTGTTTTTTTATCATCACATTTTTTATTACAGTGCACTGGTTATACTGGTATTGCTCCATTTTGGAATAATACAACATGTACTGAACCTGTTATCTTTGGCATAACTTCGTTTTCAAACGATTAAATATTAAACCACTAAAAATTGCAACGTCATTGCGCCGCATCCGCTAGCAATAACAATGGTTTAAAGGCAACGCGTTAGGCGTTTTTGAAGGACTCTTGTATTGTGATGTCATCGAACCTCTAGCCAAGTGAGAGCTGCATCTCAAACTTTCGAAGACAATAACTTTTTTATTTTTTCAGATAATTAAAAATAAAAAAATATGTGTTTTTTTTAATATTTAGATTTAATTTTTAAGAGAAAATAAAAAAATGGAAACTTCCTGATTATAGTAGAACATCCCTTGAATAATTGTTATGTTCTCCTTTCAATGCCTTGATCCTGACTATCATGCTTTGATTTAGTTGAACTAGTTCAGCCATTTTAGTATTTAATGCCATTTCCGATGTGTTGTAGTTTTCCGAATTCTTTATTATTTTTTTCTTTTTGGTTCTTTTTTTATTGATTGTAACCTCATTTTTAAGATTAATGGTGTACTGCTTCTCTTTTCCTAATTCTGTAGTAAACTTGCTTTCTACCCGTAGGACCTCATCCAGGAAGACCAGAATGTTGCGTTTTACTCGTTTAACATGTTTATGTCTATTTATTTCTGTTTAAGTTTTCTATGTCATTTATATATTTTTGTTAATTCATATAGCTCTTATTCGTCTTATTTTGATATTCATCAAAGTAATACATTTGTGTATTACAATATACAATGTATCCTCCAATTTTTACATCTTCTCTGTTTCGTTCTAAGCACCTAGGATGAAAGACCGCTGAACAATTTATATAACAATGGTTCAAAAAAATCTATATTTTTGCAACATTAAAGTTTCTTTGCATTTGGTCAATGAATATCAAGATTAAACAATGTCTGAATTAAATATATATATAATATTATATAAATATAGATAATATTGCCTGAATATTTTGTGACCTAAGAATACAAATTATTCTATAGCAAATTAATTAAGTGCCGACTATGTTCATCAACAGTTATTTGCGGCGTCAATAAGGAAGCACCACTCCCTACCTATTAGGACTGCTCTGCACACAGTTGACAACAAAACTACAACATTAAACAATTACAATATAGGTTAGTCACTCAGAAGAACACGTGAATTACCTTACACCCCCTTCACGACGACTGTGTGAATCTGTTGACCAAGCACGCTGATTCCACAAATTACATATTGGTACTTTTCTTTAATATACCGTTGTAATCGTGTTTTACAGTCAGTCGGAGTTGACACATAAGCTGTATGCATCAAGGCATTTTGGATAAACTTGTAATTTTTGAAATAAATAATATTCTTTATTTTAAATACGGTTTTTCGTGATCCGTAAGTTGTCTCATGTATCAGTTTGTTTACAATTATAAAAATATTACAATACTTTAAAGATCTCACTTAAATAAACTTTTATGGTTTTTACATTTCACATCAGACACAAAAACATGGATTCCAAAACGAATCTGTGCAACAGATAAACGATTAGCTGATATTATTAAATTTATTGTGATATTTTCACATTTTATGAAGAATTTTTTATATTTAGCAGCAAGATAATTTGATTTTAAATTTTTTTTTTATGTTCCCATAACTAAACTTGATGCAATTTTTCGCCCACAAAAAAACTCAGTTTTTTAAAGATGAAAATGACACCTCACAGAATTGTATTTGTTCACTATTACCACATAAAAAATTAAAAAACATAACAAGGCATATCAAGGTCTGTTCGCCACATTCGCCTTCCTATTTATTGCACAATATTAAGCACCCACCCTCATAAGGACATTCCAATTAAGGTTCGCGTGAGGTATAAAATACTACAATTTTTAAAATTGTTAACAACTCCTTTTCGCCATTTTATGAGATTTAAAACACAAATGAACAAAAAGGAGCATTTAGTTTTTTATTAAAATTTGCTAAATTTAAATTTTCTATTTCAGCAAATAAAAGGGGGATTCATTAAAGAGCCACGATGTATGCTCGTGGTGTATTAACTCTAAAAATATTTATAAGAAGCTATAGATATACAAATCCAGCTTTTAATTTTACAAAGTTTTGTATAAAAATCCACTTCAATTTGGTTGTTTTTACTTCTCTCGTAAAAGGGAAAACGTGAACAAATCACCCTCCCGGGTTTTTACATATCTTCACGTTTTAGGGTTATTAGACGCCAAAAAATATGTTTTCTTAATTCCGTCGGTCTATCTGTACGCGGCATAGCTCAAAAACTACTAGCAAAATGGAGGCCTACCGAAATGTTAAAAAAATATTACTAAAAAACAATTTTCCTGAAATTTCGCACAAAAATCAAATATTACGTGGAAACCTATTGGTCAAATTTTTGTACGATTCCAAGATGGCAAAACAAAATGGCGGCCTAGTGAAATGTTAATAAAATTAATATTAATAAACTATCTATCCAATTTACGTGAAATTTTGTACAAAAATCAAATATTATCTGAAAATCAACCGATAAAATGTTGGCCCGAACCCAAGATGGCAAAATAGAGGCTTAATAAAATATTTAAAAAGTTTTAGCGTTTCTAGATGCCAAAAAACATATTTTCTCAATTCCTTCGGTCTGTCTGTCTATCATGTGCCATAGCTAAAAAACTACTTACCCAATTGACTTCAGATTTGGGTCATATCTTAAAGGTCTTATGGAGATGATCTGGTAACATTTTGGTAAACATACATTAAGGCGGAACAAAATGGCGGCCTGGGGAAATGTTAATTAATTATCACTAGAAAACTAATAATCCAAATTACCTCATATTTTGCACAAAAATCAAGTGTTACGTAGAAGTGAACTGGCAATATTTTGGTATGACTCCAAGATTGTTAGGTTAATTTCAAATTCCATGCAAGCATTGAGTAAAATTAAATCTGATATAGGAATAAACTGGTGCCAATTCAACATGACGGAACAAAATGGCAGTCTTAAAAAAATCAATATAAAAACTACTTATTCAACTCAATGCTCAAAAATCATGTGCGACATATGTAGCAACGGGTAAAATATTGGAATGAGTCGAACAAAATGGCGCCCAATAAAAATGTTTGTAAAGACAGTATATGTAGATATATGTATTACTAAATGACTATGTGCGGAACTAAATTGGGCCACATTTCACTATTCCTAATGTAAGGAAAGATTAAGATAAAAAGGGAAGTTTCGGGTGAAGGAAATTTACCAATTTTTCTGAATTGTAAATGGAGTAATAAATATAAAATATATTGACAATTAATATTATTGATAATATTGAAGTTATTAGAATAAAAAGCCAACTATTTATCAAACACCTATATTATCTTCTATTACTAGATTTTTGTCGTTCCTTAGGAACTTACTATAAACAAAGTGAATCTGACTTAACATTAATCACATAATCTGTTTAGAATATTTCAAGGCATTATTATTGAATGTTTCATTATTAATCATTGTAATTAAAGCTGTATTAACTGAAAATATTCGTTCAAAAATTAAAATCTGTCAACTTTAGTGGCTATTTAAAGTTGTAAAATGTTGGATACAGTTATTTAATTTCCATTACTATATACCACATATTTAGCAAAATATTAATTTGTGTTTTAGGGTAATACAAATTGACGTTTTAGTGTTTTAGGGGCAACAAAAATGGCAGCATTTTACTAATACAAACATTAGCTTATAATTAGAAATATTTTAATGAACTAACTTACTAGAGTACATATTAAGTACCAAAAAAGTTAAGATTTAGCATAAAATATAGAAAATGCAAAATTCCAGCCTCTATGTCAAAAAGTAGCAGCAGAATTAAGTTCTAGCCAGGATAGCTTTTAATCAGGAGATCGAAGATTACTAAATATCAAACTATTATAAAGATTGATTGAAAACCATTTCTCCTATGAAATGTGCGGGGAGTTTTAAATAAGTATAGGTCAAAATTTTGTTGGGGTGTGATGTTTTAATATCTCTAGGTAAGTTAATTCTAAACATATTGTTACTTATATCCACAATTGATACGATGTGTCACATTTAGAGAGCAGTAAATTACTTCACTAGAAAACGTATCCTTTACTAACCCATTTCCAGGCATTTTAGTTGTCAAATTTGAGTCATTAATAATCGCCAAAGTTTTCCCCTACAATAAAACTTTTCACATATAACATGTGTTATAAAATCTAATTTATAACTAATTAGTAAATAGAACTATCCAACATTGTAATGTAGAAAATAACTCAATAAATTGTGGGATGAATCTAGCAGCTGGCACGAAAACTGGATTTGTTATTAGTGATTTATGATGGGGAACGGCTCATCTGATGGTTGCCCCAATATATTCAATTTTGCCTAACAATTAGCCGTTCGTGGACACAGGCTAATTTATTCGGGTTTTGGGTTATGCAAAGTATCCCGCAATTAATTACTTATAGATTATCAGAGATTATAAAATTAAATCCAAATCCGGAATTTGTATCTTTGTTAAAGATGAATACTTTTTCTAAATCATAAAATAAACTTACATTCTTTGGTTATATGTTATTTTAAATGAATTGACAGGAGAATTAGACCTCAAATATGGGATTCTGTTAATAAGAAATAATTTTAATTAAACAATAGACTTATTTATAAATAGGCAATGAAGTGAGTATCTGTAACAAACGGTAACGATTTCATGTTTCTTCTAAAGAAAAGCAATACACGGATATATTTTGGATATCGATACTAATAAAAATAATAATTTTTAGTTGCCACCTGAAATAGCATTCCGATCGAAATTTTCAAGAGGTTTGGACTAAAAAATTTAAGCATACAACTAGTTATGCATTTTCCTTTCGATGGTAGTATTCCCTATCTTCATTGTTTCCAAATAGTTACCTGTTTTTGAAGCGGGACACTATAATACATATCTCCTTTTCTTGATTCGCTGTGATAATCTAAATGTAATTTCATTAATGTATATTTCCTTATTTATGCTGCATAAACTTAGTATAAATATTAGTAAAAATATTACCGACGGAAATTTGTGTTAAACATTTACGAATGTAATTGAGAAATGGTACTTACAGTGTAGCAATAATCTCCCTTTTATCTGTTAGCTCTCTTGGAAGGAATTGACTGATTGCGTCTTTTAACCGAATGTGTCCTTTACCGGTTGTGATATTTCTATATTCGATCCGTTTTCAGACGTATGATATAAGCAAATGTCAAGCCACGATTTTCTTTTGAGATAACTAATGATTTTGTGATAGAACTTTTCATACGTCACAAGCTATTCACTTGGTGGCATTCGATTACTCTTGTTACTCTAGAGTGTTAATGGGTTAATCGAATGTATTTTAATTTCAAATTCGTTTGTCAATGAAAATTACCATTAACGTACCTGCTTTCGAGGTCTCTTGAATTTTATGTTGGGATTTATTAACGTGTGATTATGGTAATTAATTTCAAAAATTGTATTAATTAATTGCGTATATTATATTTTATGTTGGACGAGTTTTGTGTTCCTAGTATGAAGGCATTTCATTATCAACATAAAAAATAACTATCTTTATAATTTATTGCGATAAGTATCAATTTGAAGAGCTGATTCTAAATATATATATATATATATATATATATATATATATATATATATATATATATATATATATATAGGGCAAAAGTTATTGGGTAGGTCAAAAGATCCATATTCTTGTTATAAAATATTGATTTAAAAATGTTTAACGTCAAGAAATTGGGGGAGTTTGAAAATAAATGAACATGTTTTTTGTTAAAAGAAGAAAACTGTCATTCTTTCAAGGTGTCTTGCTGACGCGACGTCATAATAAACATTTGGGCAAGATGGACTTTTCAACCCGACATGGCTCCAAAACTTTGCAAATATCTCTTCAAATGCATCTAGGGGTGGTATAAAGTATAGAGTTCGAAAAGTACAATTTAAAAAGAAATTGTGATTTTGTGTAAACAAAGTTTTAATAACTTTACAAATGTAATTTTATATATTTTACATTAAAATCTTTAAAAATAAACAAGTAATAATTGGTAAAGTACATTTCTAGATGTAAAATTAAATTTAGAATTTTTGATATATTTACAGTAAAATTCGAATATTGTACCTTATTTTTATAGTACTATTTTTGTATATTGTCGGAATATAAAGTAAAAGAAACACAAAAATCATTGGATTTTTTCGTTTTCCAATCCAATGTTTATCTATCATAAATGTAATCTTACATATTACTTGTCGAATTTATATTAATTTTCTAGTATTTTTAAAATAATTAAATTAAAGTGTATGAAATTACGTCAGTTTTTGTATAAACAAATTTATTCCAACCACAATTTGCTATACATACTATGTAAGAATACTGAAAATATTACTGAATATTTTTCTGGAATTTGTGTAAAAATACCTGCTGTTATTGTATGTTATTATGAAGTTTGCAAAACAAAAAATAATTGACCCTACGTTTAAAAAAGTTACGCTAGCTTAATGTGTTATTAATCGTCTCACAAACACTACATCTCCATTCATTTTTTAAATGATAATAATAGTGATCGATAATGGTGTCATAACTTAAACATTTCACTCGTATGCAGAAGTTATTGGCAAAAAATGCTATTTTATGTTTGGTTACAGTTCTAATTCTTCATTCACTACAACACATTTTGTTTTTAAAAAATATATTTTATATTTATATATATTATAAAGTTTATTTGATGGTAAAACTACCTCAAGTACAACAATAACAAAATGTTTAAAGCTAATGCATCTAATGTTACAATAAACATATAACATTTTTCTAAATTCCTACCTAATTTGTACACTTTAAAGTTAGGACTAGAACTTAAAAATTATGCAGTCACCGAACGATTATTTTTCTTTTAATATGTCTAGTTTTTATAAATTTTGATGTTTGTTTTTTTTGCACTAAAACACTTTAAATCTAAAAATTACTACACGCTAAAAGTGAAAATGTGTGGTTAGATGTTAAAATTTCTTCTTTTATTTTCCCTGTTTTTTAGCAGCCACCACCGCGATGGGTAAAATCGGGACAATTCATGAAATAATACACACACAAATTTGGATGTATAGTGAATTTTTATGGATGTTTGGTAATTATACGAAGTACTTGGTACACTTACATTATTAAAACGTTTTTTTAGCATGTAGTGTAAAATTACATTTTATTAGTAAAATATTGATAACCAAGTGTTACCAGCAAAAATTTAACTAAGTCAAAATAGCAAAATTATTTTTGCAGTTAAAATTAAATAACTTTAACGCAATTTTGAACAGTGTAGAATACATTTAGTAATATAGTAGAAGATGCTTTCTTGTGCAAACGGATGAATTATTTTTTCTTTATATGGATATCGAGTATAAATAAAAAGTTAAGTGTCATTTGTTTTAGTAAGTTTTGTGACATCTTTCCCTATATAAATATACTAATTGTAAGGAGTTTTTGTTCTTTTAATAAAGTATACTTGTTGGGCGTTAGTTTTTCGACATTTTCTCTCCTGCTTCCGGAGAAAGCGCGAGGTTGAGACAAGAACTCCATTTTTCCTTTCAAAAATACCCTTTCCGAAAAGTAGACTTGTATAAAATGCATCCCTTGGGCTTTAGATTAGTTAAGCCACCCACTAACAGAGTAAGTACATATTTTTAACGTAGATCTTGAAAATTCCTAATTTTTTTGACATATTCCTATAATATTTTTTATGTCTAGGTTTTGGGATTCAAACTGAAATTCATTACATCGTGTAGGTCTCTTTTTATATAATAGTGTCCTTTTTAATATCAATACTCTGTAAGGGATCGACGTGCGGTTGCCCTTTTGAATCATGCACACGAAGAATATTTAACATGAGGTAGCTCCTGTATTGAACATGTGACGGCACTTGTAACGACGATGTACCATCAAAACAGTACACCAGTAGAGTGCTGACTTTGAAAACCACTGTCCATGTTTTGCCCTGGACAAAGGATAGTGATGATATCATCCTATCAGGAATATCCAAAGAACAACTGATAAGTTATCTTTTACTTTTATATTTCTATAAAAAAATACATTTTTCTTCGCTAATGAATAACATATATTCGTTGTAAATCTAGATTAATTCATCGTACTTACATGAAAGTATTTTACTTAATTATTTTATGATGCTTAATTACATGTTTGAAACCATACACATCTGAGGTTTTTTGCGCGCAAACTTATAAACTACCGAGTAAACACTCCGTGTACTGACCTCTTCAGAATTACAAATCAGTTTAGGATTGACTCAAATGTTTGAATTTACAGCCTAATAGGGCGTTTCTGAATGAACAACGTTACTACAATACTTTTCTTCATATCAAGTATTAACTCAAAGGAAGCTTTAATATTTATCTCTCTCCCTTCCCCCCGGTATATCGCTACGTATAGCATTACCTACTTGTCTATAGTTGTTATGTAAGGGTTGTATTGATTATTCTACAAATAAAGTTAAATAATTAAATGTGTAAATTAATAGTTTGTATTTTGAACTGTTGTTTCGTTTTCGAGAGTGATAGGTTCGGACACATTAAAAAGAAGCAAACTAAGTCTACCAGTAAAGGTAAGAGAACTTAACCTCCTTTCGAATTAATCATTAGTTCTCCCGTCGTGCCGCAACTCAAGTTCATGATGGTCGAGTGCTGCTGTCTAGGCTGGCAATTTTTCTTATAATAAAAAAAATTAAAAGTAAAAGATTTCGTCCAAATAGTTCATTTTATTTATAACATTCTAACATACAAAATAAGTGAAAAAAAATATTAAATAATATTAAAAATCAAAATTATTATATATAAAAATGAGAAAATATCTGTACATTCCTTTCTGTAATCTTGATTGAGTTCTGGGTCCAATGGAAATGTACCCGAGGAACAAGGCTGAAAAAAATTTATTTTTTTCTGGACATTTCGGAACAAAGTGTACTTCCGTCTTCAGCTTCTAGAAAACTAGACATTTTTCAGTTTTGTTTCCTCGGGTTCCTTTCCAACGGACCTAGAACTCATGACTGCGATGGCTGTGTACAGGTATTTTATCTTGTTTATATATTGTGGCGAAATACCCACAATCATTTTTTTCTTTAATGATGAATCCGCTACTACAATTTCGTAATTATTTAAAAATACTAACTTACGTTCAAGTAGCCTAGGCAAAATACAGGATCTTAATTAAGTATATAGGCAAACTTCAAGATGTAAGTCTTTTCTTGATTTTGAGACAAAAAATCAATAAATACGGATCTGCAACGGCTTCCTTTCAAAAGATGCAGTATATTTAGTAATATTCTAGATTTGTATTATTTGCAAAATAGTAAAATATATTTAATTAAAACTGACAAATTCTAATAAATAGTCAAGGGTTACATTTTGCAAATAGTAGCTAGGTTTTAACTTAACCATAGGCATGGATATGAATAACATTTTCAATTGTTTTTAATTTACACGCCGCTGATTTTTGTCCATTTATTAGTTGTTGGACAAGGTAATAATATACACAAAAATTTATTGGACTAGTCGTATTGGAGAAGAATGTGTTTTACTGAACGCTCCTGGTCCAATTATAGGGTAAAGGCAGGAGAGCTGCTGCACATTTTGAAAAAAAATCATAAAACCCAAAGTATTAACTTTATTTTGCTAAAAAAAATAACAAGGTAGTTCTACTATTCTAGAACAAACGTAAAGTAGTTTCCAGCTCAAAACATTATAGGATAAACTAAAAAAAAATAACCAAAAAGTAATTTCTGGGGCATCTCTCCCACCTATGGTGGGAGAGATGCCAAGGCTGGTCCGGAGAGATGCCTTATTACAATTTCCACAAAGGAAAGATGCCTCACCCTGAAAAATTTTTTGTTTTCAGTTCTTTTCGCTTGCAGATGTTGCATACATCTAAGTACAAAGTACAGGTCTCGTGTAGCCATTTTGCACACCTTATGCAACAAATCCAGTCCACAGATTTCTTTGTAAGATGATATTCCTCAAAACATTCAACACAGTAATATCTTGCATCAGTTGGATTGTTGCTGTTAGGTGAGGAATAGTCTTTACAGTTATCAATATCCGATGTGGCATCATTATGAATCTTTGCAACTAAGTTAGCTAGTGGTTCGTCATCACTTTCTTCATCTAAAGGTTTTGTAATTTTTGAAGCTTTCTTTTTTTCATCTGTTTCAACTTTTTCCTGATTCTTTTTCAGATCTAACTTCTTTCGAAATTCTTTTTTTTTCTTGCATTTGTTTATTTTTCTTAACGTTTATGTTTTCAGGTGAAGTAAGCACGGTAGCTGACTGATTTATTTTTTTAATGAAACTGGAACTTTTGGAATTGGTCTCCTATCGTGTAAAAATGTACTTGGTGTTCTGTCATCGTCATCTGAATGGTATGTAGAGGTGCTAGGTTGTGGTTCGCAAGTGCTTTCTTTGTTTCCCAATTTTCATTTTCTAGATGGTGTGATATTTTCATTTAAATGATATGTAGAAGTACTAGGTTGGGGTTCCAAGTGATTTGTTTTATTTGCCGGTCTTGATATCTTGGAAAGCATTTGATTTAAGGCAACTGTTTCTTCTTGTCCGGATCATTTGTATTATCATTGTCCGCATTTTGTAGTGCTCCAAGAGGACAGATACCAGTGGCTTTAAATCCTGATATTGAATTTGACGTAGTAGTAGTACGAACCCAAGCCTTTCCAAGAACTTTTCCTACTTAATATCTGGTTAGGTTTCTATTGGGATGATCCAGCATCCAAGTTCTGGCTTCTTGAGTCCAATAGCAATACTAACAGGACCAAAGAAACTGCGTTCTAAGGGTTGCATTGCTCAATACAGTGGCTGGGTAGGCACAATAAAATTATATCGTTCTGGTCTGCAATTTCGAGCATTTCAACCTGCGAGCAATGTGATGAATGTCCATCAATTATCAATTTTCCTGGAGGTTTCCTTGGAATAAAATATTCAGTCAGCCATTTTTAAAAATATCCCCGAGTTGATAAATGACGATTTTTTGTTCATGTAAACAACGGATCCAGCTGGCAAACCATCGGAAAATTCCAGGCTTTCTGTTAACACTTTTCATAATGAGGACCGGCGAAAGAAACACATCTTCAGCATTGCAACAACCGACAACTGTGATGTTTTCTCCTCGCTTGCGAGATGTCAAAGTATGCACATCTTTGCTCCCTTGGGAGCAATAACCTTAAATGGTTTATTAATAATTTGGATTCCTGCTTCATCCATATTGAAGATACTATGGGCGATTAATTAAATTGTTTTCATCAAAACAATGGATATAGCTCAAAGAAGTTGGCGACTAGTCGAGTCATGCCTTGAGCTTTTGCTAACCAGAGCCCGACTGTAGAATCATAGGTCCGGATTTCTTTTCTTTGATGAAAGATCTGGAAAGCCACTGTTTTCCAGCTTTTCAACCTGAACTGAAAATGTGTGTTTTATGATACTTTAGCTTTCTGCAACATTAGATGAATGCTCCAATTGTTTATACATTATTGGGGCACAATCCAGCAGCTCAGAATCCTTGATGCAACCAGTCTTTTTTGTCTTCATGGCCCAAAACACCTAAAAAAGTATTCTATTTTTCAAACCAGTTCAGTGGCGCATGCAGATTTTGATCTGGAGGGAGAGCTTGAAACCTGCTCTTACACGTTGTGAAAAATGGAAAAGTGTCTCAGATGAAAGGCTTTGACCATTTCTATAGTAATCCTTAACTGCTCGTCTAATATCCCCTTAACTTTGCTGACCGATATGGTTCTAGATTTAATGGCGGCGTTAGTCGAGCGCACTCACAGCAAATACCATGCGTGCACCTTGCGCTCATGCGGCATCTCTCCGCACTTTACCAATAGGACTTAAAATTTAATACAAATTTAAAAATTAATAGTAGGGATATGTTTAATAGTAATTAACAAAACGTTTTTACTATCATACTTTATATAATAGATGTAAGAAAATTTATTATTAAAATGGTTCTTTTGGGGTTTCTTCACAGAAAAATGTTTATGATATATATATTTCATAATCGGTTTGCGTCCATAATTTTTGCAGATTTTTATTAACTCTAACCTCCATTTAGAGCAATTGACGAAATCAAAATAGATTTAGAAAACATGCAACAAACATAAAAGCTAGGAGAAACATTCTTTGTTAGATGTAACATATCTTTTTTGCTATTAAACGTGACTGCAAGTTCAGTAGTACAGCCAGTTACTGCATTTACGTAAACATGCAGAGTTATGTATATGTGAAAAGCTAATAGAAGGAAATTTCTCAATCAGCACCATAAACTCTTTAAAAAGATGCCGATTTAACTGCTATGTAATTCCACAAGATACTTTTCCGTTTTTATTTTTCATTTTAAATGATATTTATGAAATACAAAATGATACTTATTTTCTGTTAACCCATACGACTATATTGATGAAGAAAGAAGAATGTAGTACTTGTAAATATAGAAGATGTTATGTTTACTTTTTAGTGCTTTTTTTTTGAAGTCGGTTTATTTTTTATATACAAAAAAAATATTTCCTTTCTTTCAGTTCTATTTATTCATACTCATTGGGGAAAGGTCAGCTTTAAAAATTTGAGGCATAAACCTAGGTTAAAATGTGTATGTCCCCAGAATGTAAAGAAATACAAACGACTGAATCCATTGCATATAAAATTTTGCTAGAAAACGTATCACACTACTTAGGATGATTTTTTATTTTGTTCAGTTTGCCTACTATGGGCATTACTTTGCACTTACCCTGAAACACACACACCTCCGGTACCACTGTAATTGTGAAAGCATCTTGAAAGAATTTTGTGTAGATATCACCTACATAAAACATCAACGAAAACCATACTCTAAAGGACATATTTATTACATTACTTATATCAATGGGTGTTGTTCCTACTAGTTGCATAATCCATAAATAACCTAGAAATAATAAAACCTAAAACTGATTCTGTGTTTAATTTTATTCAATCGGTTTTTCTGAAAAAAATGTTTTTCTATTTCACAGAGATTTCCAAGCAAGCACACTAACTCAAACCAAGGCTACACATAACAACATAA
>JAUTXW010003676.1:0-62692 GCA_030620095.1 Kuschelorhynchus macadamiae | reverse complement strand
AGATGGAGGGGGACAAGTCCAGCAACTAGGCCTAAAAAGGCCCTTTTCGTTAACCTCGTCCCACCCACCTCACTCTACTTCTCCACGAGGACGGCCGGTCCTTCTAATGATTGAAAGCATCTTGCTTCAGTTGAGTTGTTGTAATTCTTCCTTGGAGAAGGACTCGATGCCGAAAGTATTTCATCGTCGTCTTGCCCACCTTTCACACTTGCCAACGAGATTATAGGGATCCTCCTCCTCCTGGTGGCTGGAACATGTGCCTGTTTAGTTTACAGTCTCCTGTCAAAATGTCAATTAGGTCCCTAATCACCTGTCGTCTCCTTGACATCAACAAAGTTGCCTTAGATACGCATGGGTTGGGTAGAATTTCTTTTGCCTGTCTACAGTAGTTCGTCCCAGACAAATTCTCCTTTGTTTTTTCCTGGGCCCATATATTCAGGACCTGCCAGCCGTATTGTTTACTTATACCTAGGCGGGGTTCTGGGCCCGAGAATTGGAGCGTCGATCCGCTTCTGGCGAATTCGTTCGCTTTTTCGTTGCCTTCGACACCACTATGCTCAGGGATCCATTTTAATCTCAGCACCTTTGTCGTTGCTAGCTCACTTAGTGCATCTCTGCATCCCTGGACTAGAGCTGAGCTCATCCTGGGCTTTCCGATGGCTTTAAGAGCCGCTTGATTGTCTGAGTGAATTTCGTTCTCCGCTCCCAGCCTGACTTGCTCCTTTGTTGTAACCTGCAGTATAGCATAGACCTTAGCCTGAAAACCAGTTGCGCCGGTTGATCCGGAACTGGCCATCCACAAGCCATCTGTATACCAATATTAAGTATTTTTATTTCAACACCGTCTCAATTCGGTGACGTCAATGTCAAAAATTTTACAGTCATCCATTTTATTTTGACGACCATCTACAGCCATAATAAAGGGTTATCTGTAGGAAAAAACAAATACAGATTTTTTAACTCTTGGCTGTGTTTTTTAACTTGGGTAGGGATCCAAAAAGAAAAAGTCAAATATTCAAAAAGGTCTACGTTTCGCAATTTATTATTGCATCATTAGGACAATTTTAAGGATTTGACTTTTATAGTCATATAAAAAAATACACGAACAACACAGGTAAACAAAGTGAAAATCACATACATGGGTTACAACAATAAAATGAAACACCACAACTAATTAAAACAATTCAACCTAGCTCATTCAACGGTTGTTTTCTTCTCTCAAACAACCGTTGAACGAGCTAGGTTGAATTGTTTTAATTAGTTGTGGTGTTTCATTTTATTGTTGTAACCCATGTATGTGATTTTCACTTTGTTTACCTATGTGTTGTTCGTGTATTTTTTATATGACTATAAAAGTCAAATCCTTAAAATTGTCCCGAAGATGCAATAATAAATTGCGAAACGTAGACTTTTCGTTTTGGATCCCTACTCCAAATTAAAAAACACAGCGAAGAATTATCTTATTGGATCGTTAAAACAAGACAGAAGATTTTTTAACATTGTACCTGAACCAGATTTTTTAATCAGATCGAAAAAATGAGCATCAAAAAGCTGTCAAAAAGCAGCCAACTATAACTTTATAATATATATATATATATATATATATATATGCGTGACACTATATATATATATATATATATATATATATATATATATATATATGCATGTACATATACATATACATATATATATATACATATATATATATATATATATATATATATATATATATATATATATATATATATATATATATATATATATATATATATATATATACAGTGTGTCCCACGACGAACTGCGGCGATAGATTTCTCAGAAAGTAGGCTTTAGAAAAATTTGAAATTTTGGCAGCTAACTAAAGTCGATGGGGACAATTCGTGCAAAATATTTTCAAGACCGGAAGTAGACGTCAACTTTCTTATTTTAAATAGAACATCCTCTATATAATCGAACTTTTCGATTCCTCGAAATACTATCCCTAAGTTCAACTGTTTTTGAGATATTTTGAATTTTATGTAAAAAATTATGTTTGCAGGTCTAGACATAACTATAAATATCTGCTTATCGAATTCTCTATTATTTATTTGCGATTGGCTTCCTAGTCCAAAAGGGTAAACTTTAGTGGCCTGTGCTGATATTTTTATAATATATAAATATAGGGTTATCAAAAACTGACATAAATATGCTTAAAAAAATCGTTAAAACTTACTTTTTTCAAATGGAAACCCCCAAATTTTTATAATTTTATCTTATTTACCACTTAAAATAAAGGTGACTTTGTATAACGTCGTCTATTTCAAAAATTTGTAGTTTTTGAGTTATTGACGATTTAACATTTTTTATTCTAATAATACCAGACGACTTCTAAGTTTTCTTGTTAGTTGGCCTTGGCGGGGAGGCCTGGCAAGAACAAAACTAATTGGTTACTATAGAAACGTAATATTTGTTGTCGTTTGACAATTACCTACTAAAATACTATTTATTTATTATAGTAATTATAATAATTATTAAACTAATAATCATGCCGGGGCGATTAAATTACACACACGAGGATTATTTGAATTTGTTTATTATCTATGGGGAATCTAACAGAGTTTTAACAAGAACATGCCAGATAAACAGAAACCGTCGCCAAACAGCGTTAAACAAATGTTAAATCGTCAACAACTCAAAAACTACAATTTTTGGAATAGACAACTTTATACAGTCATCCTTATTTTAAGTGTTAAAATAAGATAAAATTATAAAAATTGGGGGTTTCCATTTGAAAAAAGTAACTTTTAACGATTTTTTAAAGTATATTTATAATGTCAATTTTTGATCACTCTATATTTATTTATTATAAAAATATCAGCACAGGCCACTAAAGTGGATCCTTTTGGACAAGGAAGCCACCCGCAAATAAATAATAGAGACTTCGATAAGCAGATATTTATAGTTATGTATAGACCTGCAAACGTCATTTTTTAAATAAAATTCAAAATATCTCAAAAACAGTTCAACTTAGGTATAGGATATTATACATGATATATACCTACAATTTTTCGAGGAATCCAAAAATTCGATAATATAAGGAAAGTTCTATTTAAAAAAAGAAAATTGACGTCTACTTCTACTTCTATAACCGGAAGTGCCGCCATCTTGAAAATATTTTGCGCGAATTATCCCCATCGACTTTAGTTAGCTGCCAAAATTTCATATTTTTTCAAAGCCTACTTTCTGAGAAATCGATCGCCGCAGTTCTTCGTGGGACACCCTGTATGTATATATATATATATATATATATATATATATATATATATATATATATTTTTTTTTATTTAAAAGGCTCTCGTTTTTGTGTTTTCAAGTATATATAATATGTTGATATTTTGTATAGCCGTTACAGGTTATATTTTCAAATTACCTACAAGAGACAGGTATGCACTTGACATATCCTGTCATAAAATTGAAAATATTATATTATGCTGAACGATGGTTTATATTTATGTTGTCAGACTCATAAATCTGACTGTTTTTTTTTAACTGGTTTTTGTGCAGCCCCTAGAATTTTCCATATTTCACATAGTATCGAACTTAGGCATTCTTAGTGGAATATTTTTTATGAAATTTTTAAATTTATTACTTCAAGTTTCTGTTTATCTAAGCTACTCTTAAAGTATTTAAGGAATACAGGGCAAAAAATAAATATGTAGTTATAGCTGCAAGCTACTTTGTTTTAAAAGTAGTTTGACTTAAATTCTGCTTCACTGAAAGACATAATAGCTAACGAGTACCTAGCCCAGCATATGCTCTAGCCTATATATATGATATACTTATAGCTATTATTAATATTGTAGTACTGTTGTATGTAGTATATTTCATTGGTAACGAAATCTTTACTCTAAATCTTATTGTACATGGTAGACATTAATGAGATTCTCTAAAAGCTCTGAAGTTGTACCGCAATTACCTCCCGTAAATCAATAATTGAAAACTCAGTGGCGGTTTGATTCAAGAATATGAGAAGCCATTTGGTGCCTCTGGATTACGATTGAGATCAATAATTTTAAAAAATTTTTGAGTTGCGCAAATGATGGCGTTTGGTGGCTTTTTGCCTCTAAAACTGATGCAGTCGTTCGTTCTAGTTGAACTTTTCAGCAAGTTAATTAGTGTAAACATCTTTTGATAAATTTAAATGTCAGCTAGCTCGGTTATAATGTGAAGTTTATATAATAGGGAACTTGCATATTTGTTTATTACATTAATGTATTCTCTTACATATAAAAAGTAAATATCTAAAATATAACGCCTTAAAAGTCAATACTTATTTTGTAATACAGCTCTAAAATTTCGCGCGCGAACGGATCATTTCAAACGACAGTATTTTACGCCGTCTACAGTTTGACGTCACATCGTACCAGTACGGCAACGTCGCCAACGACCGGCAAAAATGCAATATCAGCTGGCTGTCAGCTGTCATGGTTGAGGGCAATACTGTCAGTTTTGTTTGTTTTAATTTTGTAATTTTGTGGTTTAATTTTTATGTTTATTTAAAAGAAAAGGGTGTATTACTGGTAAATAAATATTTATACGTAAACAACAGACTGAACAAAATAAACTCGAGACTAACAAAACTGAAATCACAAAACGTGGTCAATGTCATCCATTAACTACAAAAAAGACAAATGTCGTCTGGCTGACGGCTTGACGAATGACGCCTGTTGTTGAAGGTTGCACCGTTGCCAGATTTCGCGTATAAGTAATGATGTCACGTCCCGTTTTTGGTCGGATGACGTAATTTGAATTTTGAGGCTTTTTTAATTGCCTTTTGTCGGCCGGGGAGGCAATAAAATTGATTTTTGTTAGATATATGTTTAAATACCACATGGCCTTATAATCTTTAGTATTTTTTCGTATTCAAAAATGTATGCAAGTTCCCTATTTTATGATTAACATTCGATGCAGTTTTTTTTCTTTGTAAACAGTTTAAGATTTCGGGCTAAATCGTTCTGTTGTTTTAATTTTTCGTAAAGTACATCCGGCAGAGTATTTCAAAAACATCCACCAAACTGGAAGATGTATAGGGTGTAATTCATTCATGTCCAAAATTGTGATTAATTTATTTCATAAAAATTTGAAAAAATAATTCATATAAACAGGGGTTGCAAACGCTTGGTTTTCGAGATACAGGGTGCTCAAAAAGTTAATATTTTTTTATTTTTTTTTACTATACCTCTTACATTTCTCGAGATTTTACGGTAAAAGTTGGCACAGGATGTTATTTTTTTTCCACGTCGCGACCCTTTTAATTCCTCCGATTTTTTTTATTACGAGCCACAACTGTACTACATAAGATTATGGCATTGCAATATTTTTAATTGTTATAATCTATTAGTTCTTAATTATTGAAGCTAACAGAAACCTTTATTTTTTTTAGTTTTTTGTTAGTTTCAGTAATAAAATTAATAACTAATAGGTTATAACAATTAAAAACATCGCAATGTCATAGTTTCATATAGTATAGTTGTGATGTCTCCGAAATAATTTTAGTAGATTTTGTTTAACAATTATCCGACTTGAAATACAAACGAAAACTGCAAAAACAATTGTTAATTAATAATAGGCTCATTTTCAAGTGTCTAGATAGAATCAATTTTTTTTAGAATTTTAAAATTATACTGATTAATAAAAATTTTTTACTTATTACTGACGGTTTTGGGGCATCCTAACGGCTTAGCGCTCACCTCGCGGAGTTCTGTTTGCAGCATTAAATTAAATTTAATAATTAATTAATAACTCAGATAGAGTTCCGAATTATTTGCAAAAAAACTTATCACGTTAATTTGTTAATAACTTTTGCAATTGTTTGTGCACCGGTTTGAAAGTCTTGCTTGCACATTGTTAAATAGGGTTTTATGGTTTAGAGTTGTAAACTCGGTGAATATACTATGTTAACGATACCATCAGAAATTATTACCAATAATAAGTATTTTTATTTCAACACCTTCTCAATTCTGTGACGGCAACATTTGCGAATTAATGTGAGAAGTACGTTAAAAATTTAGTTTTCTAGACATTATTTCGAATCTAATGAGCTCATATTTTTTCTAGCAGTAGCAAGAATTAACGCTAGACTATTTTAGTTTCTTAAAATTTTTTGTTATTTTATTTCATTTGGAAATTGTTTTGCAAAACGTCTTTTAATGAATATTCAATTTAAATTGCTTTACGATTACAATTTTTACTGTTTTTACCATGTCCCATATGCATTGTAACTAAGGCAGGGAAAATATGTACGAAAAAATAATATGCGCATACATGTCCTTGTTCTTTATTAAATATATGCAAGTTAATTTGAAAATATGCAGTAATTTTTTGTTCTATAAAGTTTTTATATTTTTGAAAAATGTCTCAACCTTTGATTAGGGTTGTAAGGAAAACTAGAAATAGTAGTCATTAAGGCATTTAAGTATGGATGAACTTAGACAAAGGTATATCGTTTTCATCCTCAACCACTTCTGGATCAGAGTCGGTATTTTCCAGATCGCTACTAAAGCCAAGTCTCTCTTTAAACCCTTCACAGTCTTTTTTTCTAAGTTTGAGATTGTATTTTATATATACCAAGTTTTCTAATCTGGTCGTCTTCAATCTATTGCGAGATTTGGTACGTATCTACCCCAAGTGGACCAGTTTCTCTCATATGATGCTAAAGAAGATGGCATACTTAATAATTTTATAGCTACATTAGATAAGGCACAGTCAGCTAGCCAGTTTTTCCACCAAGTAGCTGGGATCACATCAAATGGGGCCATGCGTATGGCCGTAATATATTTTATGGCAGTCCAGAGTATAATTTTTCCAAATATATCCCCTTTAGTTCTAAAATTGGTAATTTCCGCAATAATTTTTGTTTTATTTTCTTCTGAAGTCAAATCCACTAAAATGGAAATAGCTCTTTCGAGTTCATCACTATTTAATTTTGCCCCCGTTATTTCGATTCTTTCTGTTATAATTTCAAATACTGTCTTTTCGTCTATATTCAGAAAATGACTACTAGAAAGCTGGGTATTGAAATATATCTTTTAATTTATATAATTTGTGTCTCACATCCGATTGACAAGCATTTATATTTTTCGTGAAAGTAATCGCATAACAGGAGAAAGAAGATCAATCAAATTAATTGAAGTACACACCAAGCTGTCTTCATGTTGGTGGTATTATCCGTTATCACTGCAACAACTTTATTTTCTCCTTGATAACTCTGGATAACTCAGAACTAATATATACACCAGTATATATTAAAGAAGAAGAAAGAAGAAATGTCCCTTGATGACATAAACCATATAGTTAATTATTCCTTCACTTTTTATATTTGACCATCCATCACTCATTATGGAAATAAATGGTTCATCGTCAAGGTGGGATTTTACTTGGCTTTCAATTTTTTCATATAACATGGCATGAAAGCTGCTTTCGACTAGGCATTGTAAATGAAAGAGAAATCCTTTTTTTGCTTTCAAACGGTGAGAAGGCCTAATTCGATGAATAATGGCTTCATTAAAACTTTCTGCCAATTGAGATTGTTGGTTTGGACTCATGTGATCCAAAAATGTTAGTTTTTGTTCTATGGGTTGTTTTTGAAAACTTGATACCCTAGATTCAGCTTCTATTATAGTTTTTCGTTTTCTGGATTAAAAAGTAAAAGGGTTATCCTTAGAAGAGCATTCATCTTCGATATCACTTTCTAAAATAACATCGCTCTCTTCCGCGGTTTTGGGTATTTTATTTTTCTGAAAAGAAATAGTGAGTTTGCATATATTTTTGAAGACAAGGACAAAACAGTTTTCAAATATGAACAACAATCTAAGTTAAGATGTTTCACCCATTCGGTGTTTGGTATTTAGTGTAGGATGTAATATTAAAAAAAAAGTGATTTAATATTGCAAAACCTGTCTTATCTGTATCTCTGAAACTAGTCATAGGATTGGCTGCTGCCCACGAAGACTTAATCAGGAGGTCGAGATCTATAACATTTTATGAAATTTGGCGGTTCACCAAAAATCTATAAGATGTGTCCTTAGTCCTTTCCCATTATTCATGTTAATTCATTGCCAACATTTCTTGACTATCTGCAATATATCTGGGTTTAATTGGACCAGCTGCAACACACAGATATTGTAATAAAATTAGTCTGAATATTAACCCCCGATTGCACAAATCTTAATTGCTGTTTAGAATGTTTAATCGAGCTTTCGGATTTTACAGACATCTAGAAACTCGCTGTCAAGTTTGATATTCTGCTAAATATTCTAAACTTTAATTGAGTTTTCAGCAACCGACCGTAAGTCTATGAGATACCCATTATTTCTAACCTCTTATTTAAAGATTACTCGATAGTCCCATCTGAAAATTGAAATCCTTAGTTTTTCTATGTTTCATGCATAAAAGAAATATGCAGATAATTAAAAAAACACATAAAAAATGCAAAATATGTATTTTACGTAAATGCCTTACCTGATCATCCAGATAGCTATGGATGAATATACTTTTTGTCAAATAACTTCCAAGCGGTACAAAATGTGGAAAAAATCCAAGGAACTAAAACATTACAGAACATAATAAAGAATTTGACTTTGTTGTAAAAATTGTTCACTGCCGTTGTAGTAAAAAGTTAAAGACAACACTCTAGATTTTTCCAAAACTTGTGTAGGTAATTGACATTATTCATAGTACAGTGATCTCGTGCAGGAAAGATCCCTGAAGATGCCTAGTTCTATCGCAGGGTAAACATTGGGAAGTAATTCTAATTTGACATGGTCTTAACCCAAGAAGCAGTTTTCTTAGTTTACTCCAGCAGTGAAAGCTTTCGTGCTATGTTACATCCTGCATATAACCCTAAAATAAGGACGAAAAAGTAATGAGATGGTTTTCTAAATTTTTGGAATTACCCATGAAGATGTGTAAATTTTAGACCTTCATGTTTTAATATATTTTTACAAAAATAAATATTTTATAAAAACTAGTTAAAACAGGTTTCTAGTACATTTTTAGTTTAAAGGAAAATGACAAATACTTTTGTCAAGTTTTTATGATATCCCGCATTCCAGGATAACTAACAATGAGAATGAAAAAGATTCATCTTATTTAATTAATGGTTAAATTAAAATCAACATACTTTAAAAAAAATATTTGTTCGTTGTATTTGCTCTTGCTCATAAAGAGGATATGAAAAAAATTCCAAATTAATCGATGGGTAAACTTTTATTCCTTATTCACTCTATTTTTTTATTACTTTGTCTTTTACCAAAGAGTCATAAGCTATGCCTCATAAGTTCAATTATGTTTTTCGAGATATTGACAATTGAAAATTGACGTAATACGACGGCTTTCACGACTGGAGGCAATTGAGAAATCAGAGTTCTTTGGTTTAGATCGTATTTCACTTTGACGCGGTCTAACCGTTGTGACTTTGCAAAATCTAAATGGTTCAACTTAAGAATTTTCCCAATTTTTATTTTTTGAAAAGTAGTAAAACATTTACTTCTGGAAAACTGAGTTAGGAATACAGGCTTTCCCATTTTCGACACTTATATACTTTCCCATTTTCGACACTTGTATATAGTATTTCCGTAATCGTTGGACGTATCGAAAAAGTAATATAGATATCTGTGATCTTTTGGGAGCAAACTTGAAATGGGAAAAATAAAAAAAATGGCAATTTTAAAAGGACCCTATGATTTCTTAATTAAAATAGATACAAAAAATGTTTTATATAAAAATATATATTATTAATATAAAAGTTTTTAGAATACCCTGCCGTTTTCGAAACCTTGTACATTTTCATCTAAAAACATAGCATTATAAGTTATCTATTAAATATATTACTTCTTCGATACCACCAACGATTATGGAAATACCTTATAAAAGTGTCGAAAATAGGAGATCTTATTCAGTTCGTTTTGCCCTGATATTGTCAACTTTCAAACTTCAGTATTATTTACGATTGAGTTTAACTGTAGAAAATACTACATGAAATGTGTATAGGATCTTATGTAAAATGCATGGATTCATGCCCAGCTTTTTTGAAACACCCTGTATGTGGAAATATATTTCAAAGCATTTGGAAAAATTCAAATAAAGTCTCCGGTTCCAACTGATTTTTTGTTATTTTAGTTAATTGTTTTTTCAATAGTGAATAATCCTGGTCTGCTTTATTTGGAATCGGTTTAAATTTATAACTGTGTTTCAGATATGTATAGAGTAATAAAACCTCATTAGGTATGCAAAAGGATTACAGAGTGACCCACCAATAATTTATGTCACTTCCATAGTTTGGCATTGATCTCACTGAAAAATTCTTAACTTTTCATCATGTACAGGTAGTACCACCCGGTTTAGGGTCAATTTATGTGTTTTCCCTATTCTGCCCTCCTAAAACTATATGTCCTAAGTGGAAAATAAACGTTCTGAGATATTTAATATTTTATTATTTTTGATAGCAGTTTCTAAATAAAATCAATTATTATCATCAAGTATCAAATTAAGTAGAACTTGGGTTTATTTTTCAAAAAGTAGAAATACATATCTTCGATATTATAAAACAGCAGTAATTTATCATCGGCACGAGATTTTGTAGATAGGACAACTTGTCCTTGTACACAAATAAAAAAAAAACTAAATGCAAATATCCTAAGTACTATAATGATAAAAATTAAACATAAAAACTAACAAACAAACTACTGAGTATGGATATAATACTATTATGTGAAACTTCACTCCGACGAATTTTCGGAAACGGGGAGACTTCTCCAAAACACGAGTCTGTTTTCCGGTATATGAGATTCTAATTTCTGAATTAAATTTTGTTTTCGCTCAAGAGTAACACCTTTAAAAGAAAGCTTCTGCTTAGGTTTTGTTAACTGACATTTATTAAACTTGGCAAGGAAAACATCATTTAAAACTTTTGCATCATGTAAAAAATCTTTTTTGAAAGCAAAATATTTCCAACCTCTTTGAAACGTAATTTGAACAACATCTTTTAGATAGATACGTTCGGAGAGATTTTAAAGCTTATTTTTAGAAGTATAATCTGCAAAGGAAAAAAAATTAGCCAATTCCATTTCTATGACTTTAACTTTACCTAAATTAGCACTCTGAACTGCATCTTTAAAATCTCTAAAGTCGTAAACTTTTTTTTTCCTTTTCAGTGATAATTCCACCTGGTGGTGGAACGAATCGGCAGACATGAACGTGTGTCCCGGTTCAAAATATTTTAATTCTATGTTTTCGATAGCTACTTCACTCGAATTTATAATGTATACAAAAAAGGATATAAGAGTCCAATTTTTATTTTGGCTGGCACAATTGTCCAGCCAAATAACAACATTTTTAATGTCTCGATTAGCGAGTAGAAATGCGTAGAACGTTGATATGATGTCATGCATTGACCTTCCCGCCACTGCTTCGTGCCAGATCATAGCCCATGGATGGAAGCGACTCTTTTTGCCTACCGGAACAAAACTTTCGTTGAAGGCGATTATACGAGGTGTAAATATTATTTCCTTAAATGTGTCAAGCCTCGGAAGCATAATTACCTACAAAGAATAATTAAATTTAGTAGCATTAAACAAAATGGTGTTTTATAAGAAGCTCACCTTCTGCAAATCTGCAGATACAATTAAATCTTGCGAAGTCGTTTGTCGTTCTGAATCCTTCTTATATTCTTCTCTTGCCTTATTTGCCTTTTCATCATGTATGAAATATTTGTTACATTCTTCACATTCGGTACTTGACGAGGTACTAGAACTTTTGTCAGAATGATATTCTGAATCTTTATGTATACGATACTCTTCACACGCCCAGCATTCTTCGTGCCCTAGATTCGCAAAAGATATGTTCATATCCGCAATAGTTTTTCGATACAGTTCATAAGAAAACGTCGCATTAAACTTTTTCTTGAAGTCATTGTACATATGTGTAATAGAAATATCACTTGGTAAATATTTCCGAAGGGACGCATGCTCCCTCCGGTAATGCGATATGGTAGGCCCAAAAGAATTTATATGTTCAGTTATGGCTGATCTATCGATTTTTAAACTTGATGGATGACCTCGACATCTATGATCTGCTTTTGGTTTAAGAATACTAGAATCTCTACTTCTAACGTTCTTCAATATCCTATCATTTTCTTTTTTAAATCCAAGTGTCGCTAATAGAAATACTTTGCAAATTGGGACAATACCACCATTTTCATTATACAAATAGTATGAGAACGTATACTTTCTTCTTGAATTTTCTGTTTTTGTCGTATCCCTCTTTTTAGATTGTTTTTTAATACATGTGGATACGAACATATTCTGTTCATTATCAGACATCTTCCAAAATTGTGTGTTGATATCTATTTGCCTTTCATATTTGATTTTTGTAAAGCATTTTAATGGGCATTTGCAGGACTTTTGTACATAATGATCCTTAGCACGTTTTTTTATTTTTTCCTCCTTTCTTTTTGCAGGGATTTCGTCATACTTCTTTCGTTTCCGTAAACTGCCGTCTTTTCTGTATAATTTTGCTTCACTTAAGTCCATAGCGTGCGTTAATATATCTTCGAGTATAGGAAGACAGATTTCTTTGCTATTATAATGTGTGACATCCTCAGTTCCATTTTCTGTTTTGGGTTCTATTATTTCAGGGCGTAAAATAATATTTTGAAGAATACAAATTTTTTTATTAGAGTCGTTTCCGTTGTCTATTTTAATTTTTTTTACCGAAGGCGAATAGTCAATACAATTTTTAGTGGGAGATTCAAGTTCACTATTCTTAGGCGATGAATCTGGAGAATAATCGGAATCATCGTCATCGTATGATTTTGATTTAGTAACACGCTTAAATTCTCGTAAAGAATCTATTTTTTCTTGTAACTGCCGATTCAAAGCCAAGGAAAGAATTCGTTTTGTTCTTATGGAACCAGTAGAAGAAGTCATCTAGTGAAGAAAAAACACTAACATATAACAGCGAGTAATACAACAAAAAAAAGATCTATCATGTCACAATTTATAATAGTTTCTCCGGTATTTTAACTTAAATATTAATCTTACCTTTGTAGTAATTACTACTTCTTTCATAAATTTCACAAAAACTAGTAATAAACTGAATTAACAACACACAATAATCAATAATAACAAACGTCTCAAATTTAAATATTTAAGGTTATGTTTGCCGTTAGGCGACACGTGGTAAACTGTTTAATGTCAAAAAGAACTGTCTTCCTAAAAAAATTTGTCCTATCTGAAGCATTTAGGACATTTAGCTTTACAGTTTTTTAATTTCTGTTAAGAAGATATGTACTATCTATCAAGTTAGGACAATTTAGATTAGCAAATATTAAATAGGACATTTTGATTTAGAATAAGCATGACATTTACGAGTTAGGACAAATTTTTTAGCACTAAATAACCAGTTTAAGGTCCAGATAGGACTTTTAAATTTAGTAATCGCATTGAAAAATAGATTCCGAGCACAATAGTGTGTTTATCTAAAAAAGTGAATTTTTGCAGTTAGGACAACTAGTCTTAGCAGGGCAGTATTGTTATCCGTTCATAAACACTGAAAATGGTACGCCAAAGGCGTGCGGTTGGATACTTATAGAAAGTTTAAATTTAAGTCAATTTTATTTTAACAAAATAAAAAATATATTTTATATGTACACGGTCTTCCATTGAGGAGGAAAAACGGATTTTTTTTTGACTTCCCCCGTATTTCTCAAGAAGTTCAAAATAGCCAATCGATATATTTCAGCTCGGAGAATTCGAAAATCGTAACAAAAAAACAATTGAATGAGAAACAAAAGACATACGCCAAGGATGTTGCGTTTTTTTTTACACTATTATTACATTTTTGGATTCTATGGTGTTTTTTAATAAGGGTACTATATGTCTATCTTCAACCGTTTTTGATTTATTGATGTTTGAACATTGACATTTTTGCTTCTTTAAGCCGTCATAGCACCTTAACCGTTTGATCCTAGAGCAAAATAACTTTCACATACATTCCTGTCTTAGTTTTTGATAAGCTATCTTATGATGCCATAATAATACGTGAAAACTACAGTGATTTTGAAGTAAGGTGATCACCTGAATCACCTACATTTTATATGAATATATTCAATTAAATAAGTAGCGAAATAATTTTCGTTTTTTTGTTTGACTCTCATCATAAGATAGCTTATCAAAAACTAAGATAGGAATGTGAAAGTTATTTTCCTCCTCAATGGAAGACCCTGTACATAATGTTTAATCACAAGCTGTACTGCTTTTCGAAAGTTCTCTGGTGTCACTTCCTTAATGGCTTGATCAAACAGTTGCTTAACATCTTTCATTTTAAATGTCGTGTTTTGGCTTCCAACAAATCCTTTCACTTGCGCCCATATAGGTTCTATAAGATTTAGCTCGGAATTATATGGGGGTAAACGCAGCACAATTACATTGTATTTTTCTCCTATATCTTCCACGGCCTATTTCTTAAAACGATTTTTGTGTAAATTTACTATGGCTAGTAGTTCTTCCTTTATCAAATTGGGCCCAAACTCAATACCTTTGGTAGTTAGCCAGTCGATAATTTCTTGTTTTCTCCAAGATGAAGTTGGTGAATTATAGCTCGCGTTATCCATAACCACTACCGAATTAGCCGGAAAATATTTTATCATTTTATCAAAATAGTCTTCGAAAATATCCGAATTCATGTCCTCAATGATAATCTCCCATCCGGCACGACTGAAAAGTTAGCAAACCTCTTAAATGTCCCTCTTTTACTTCCAATGTGTGGAATTATTAGTCACTTCCCTTTTCCTTAAGGCACTTTTATACCCGTTGACAGGCCTTCGATGAAAGCTTGGCGGGCACTGGTCTTATCGTGCGGGTCCAAAGGTCACCAACAGTATGAATCAAATCAGAATTTTTATCGAGCTATTAAATCTCGATGGGCTATTTACAAATATACAGGGAGAAAGAAAATAGTTTTTTTTTATTATAATACGCAATATTATTAAGATAGTCACTTAATATTATTTTATATATTAAATGCCGAGGGACTAAATAAGAAAATGCGCTGAATATGTATTTGGTTAAAATTTTTTGGTTGGCAAAAACAAAAATACACCAAATGGCAAGCGCCTTAATAAAGTCGGAAGGCGGTTCGAATCAGTGGAACAATTAGGATATGTTCTGTTTATACAGCCACTTAATGAAAGTGAGATTTTTTTATCAATCATCAAAAATTATGAACCCCGCTTGACCTAACGATCTAACCACGTATACAGTGTCATTTATTTAAATGCGGGCCACCCCTGTGCAAAGAAAACTTGTTTTCTTTTGTATTGTGATAACAAAAAAAATTAATTTTGCGACAATATTATACACTTTTGTTAAAAACACAAGATAATTAGTTATTACTTCCCTCGTGAGATTTTTTCAGATCTTTACGTTTAAGGGCCCCTAGATGCCGGAAAACTTGTTTTCTCAATTCCGTCTGTCTGTAGGTATGTCTGTCCGTCGGTGTGTCTGTTTGCGGCATAGCTAAAAAACTACTTATCCGATTTCTTCAAATGTCAGTCTAAAACTAAGGGCCACGCATGCGAAAAATACAGGCTATATATATTATATATATATATATATATATATATATATATATATATATATATATCTATATATATATTTTATATATTTATTATATATATATATATATTGTATATATTTATTATATATATTATATATATATATATATATATATATATATATATATATATATTCTGATAAAGCGATTTTACCGATTTTTATATATCAAATTTTGTCTTATAATTAATAAAAAAATTTACTTATTTTAAACACTCTTTAAATTGGAACAAGTATTCTATAATTATTTATTTATTGCCTACAAAATTACAAATGTACTAAAAAAGTAAGCAAAAAAATGGTGTCAAATCTAATAAAAAAATTTTTAAATTAAAATTCACTGCCTAATATCCAGGAGCCAGTGGCAAAAGCTCTGAGAATCGGTATAAGGGAATATACAGAAACTTGTCATAAAAAAAAACATAATTTACTTCCGAAGAAGATTAAGAAATGTACACGAAAAAATCCAAAGGGAAAAGACTTAAGTTACAATGCAAAAATGGATATTCATAATGCAATTTATGATTTATACATGTCAAAGACTAATATAATCCTTCAGAAACTTTTTAATATTATAGACTAAAAAATATTATCATCACTTAAAAAAGCCTCATCTTCTGAGTCGCCCTCAAATGGCGCAATGATCATTGGTGCTATTTCGACATCTAGAACTCGTTCTCGATTCCACCAATCCCATATTAATTTCTCTGTATGTTCCACAGATTTATTCCAGTACTCCGGCGTTATATAATTTAATGAATATTGCCAAACAATTTGCACTTCATCTGATGTAAGACCATCGTTCACGTGTTTTTCGTAATATGATTTTGCCCCAGCCCATATTAATTCTATTGCGTTAAACTGTCAATGGTACGGCGGCAGTCATGTCCATTTTCCCGTAATATTTCATCTACGGCATATATTGTTGGTTTTTTAATAGATTTTGCCATTAAAAGAAGTTCTAGTTTCAGCATATTTGGTAAAGGATTTTGTTTTTGTTTTATTAGGCAGTCATAAATATCACTTTTCTTCCAGGATGAAGTAGGTTGTTTATTTAAGATTGATAAGATGCATTGTCCAGAATGATTAAAGATGGGGGATCTAAATTTGGAATCAGTTGTTCTTTTAACCACTTTTCAAACAGTTCACAGTTCATATTACCATGGTAGTCCATACTTTGGATGTTGAAGTAAACTTGTACCTGGGAGAAATCCTGTTGAAGAACCTGCATGCAAAATGATGAACCGTTTTCCCGCACCACATCCCCTTTTTTCTCTTGACACTTTTTACAGACTCGTCCTGCCAAGATTTCGAACCACTTCCATTAGAAAATATCCAAGTCTCATCTAAAAATACCACTTTTCTAAATTTTGAATTAACATTTTCCGTGTATTTCTTTAAAAACTGGATACGCTGACTTGCTATATGTGGCAACTCGCATAAAAATCTTCGATTACAGTCCTTTTTATATCGAAGACCCAACATTTTTATTAATTTTGACAACGATTTTAGTCCAATTTCCAATATGTCTCGATTTTTTAAAGCTTTTTTTAAAACTTGAAGGGTTATATTAGTTTTTGATGTGTATAAATCGTAAATTGCATAACGAACATCCATTTTTACATTGTCACTTAAGTCTTCTGTCTTTGGCTTTTTTCGTGTACATTTCTTAATCTTCTTCGGTAGTAAATTATGCTTTTTTTCACGCACAATTTTCTGCACAGTCCTTATAACGATTCCCAGAGCTTTTGCTACTGTCTCCTGGATATTGGTGAATTCTCATTTTCGTAATATTTTATTAGATTTAATACCATTTTTTTCGCTTTTGGATGCAAAAAACCCAAAAATTCTATTACTCATTTTGTCAATCTGACTTTGAAGTGACATCGCCCAAAGATTTTTGCAACTGCTGGTATTTATATGTTTATCCTCTTTTTTCATATGAAAATATCATAGGTCTAACTAATTCATCTTCCGGATTTTATGCGGAGGATATGATTACACGTAATAAAAGAAAAACAAACTTAAAAAGTTTGTCGTTGATAAATCGTATGACCCGCGCGATAATACTACTTTTGACTATATTTTCGTCACCAGCAAATAATTTCATCGCTTTCCAGAAAAGATGCGTTTCGGTTATGCTTTTCCCAGACAAAATTCATATTTTTTTATAGTTGTCTCTAAGAGTTTTCTAGTTATTAAAGGTATATGGTCACCTTGATCAAGCTGCATTAAAATTTTAGAGAGGGTATTTCTTTTTTAAAATAAAAATAATAACTTTTTCACTCAATGATAGTGGATAATTTTTAGAACATCTTTTCGTTGAAGTGAATGTTTCCATTTTATTAATATTTTTATAAAACTCTTAACAGTATGGCTTAACAGCAAATATTAACATGTTTAAAACACGATTAAGAAGTATTTATAATCTGTGTTTTATTACCTGCCTCCATTAAGTACTAGCCTATTATGTATGTAAACTCATTAGGTATGCAAAAGGACAGGGATTTAAAAGGGTCTTTATTAATATTTCTATAAACAAAGATTCCTACGCCTATGGACGACCCCAAAGCTCAGCCAAACTGGACGGAATTCCCCATTTTATTACTCTATATTTTTGAAACAGACTATAAATTTTCTTTCTAGGGACAACACTGAATAACACTTTTAGACTGTCGACGGTGAGCTAGTAATCATTCTCAAAAATCTAAAACTAAAACTACAAGAAACGGAGAATAATAAATAATTATAAAATTTGGTAATATAACCAATGGCAATTCTGAAAGAATCTTCTTACTGATGTTTATTTTTTGTTGCAGCATGTAACATATACAAGAATACAAAAAAATTTATGACAAATTAAAGCCATAATGTTGAAAATTTAGTATCGATTTTTAGCTAATTATTTAGTTTTTAAGAATTTGTGTACGTTTGGGTTTTTGAGAATACATTTCTTAGAACAACGGAATGAAGCTACTATCAACCAAACTTGTGTGGTTATAAATATCTTGTAGGCTGCTCAGGTAAATAATAAAATCTAAAACTATCAAACCGCCACATATATGCAATAAAACAATTATTTACTAAACTGGCAGACAAATAAAACGATGTCACATTCCTAATAGATTCTGTCTCCAAATGTAGGACGAGTAGAATTCTGTATAAATTTTAAATTTGTATTTTTGTGATATTGTTTTAAGAAACCTCAAAATAAATATTTGCCAGGCCGTTTGTCTTTCGAATGTGGGTGTATAAAAGGATTACACTCAGAAATATGTCTTAGATGGAGTAGACTGTAAATTAAAATACATTAGAAACATTAAACTGGTTTAATATGTATAGCAGTTACTAAGCTTCAATTGCAATTATATATATATATATATATATATATATATATATATATATATATATATAGGAAAAATGCATAGATTGCAAAGTAGTGGCCAACCAGCACATTTATTTATTACTCAACATTTATTTATTAAGTGTTGACATTCCTGAAGATATCTCATTTAAACGAAATTTCTTCGTTTGGTAGGGTGTAAAATTAAGAGTCTTCTGTTTAAAACTATTATCACGCACCTTAAAGTGCCTTAAAGCAGAGTTATTTTAGCGCATAAGTAATGTCACACTTAAGGGCGTTTAAAGTGGAAGTGGCCTGGGATGTACATCAGCAAATTTATAAGCGGAAAGAAGGGGGGATGGTTCGTATTAGAGCATTTTAGACTATTTTATTCTCTACTACCAGTTTTAATTGATTTATTTGATTGATTCCTTTATTATGGACATTATGCACTAATGTACCATAATATATTGGTCTTCCTGAAAAAAATATTAACAAAGGTAGTATGTCTTCTTGGTCAATATCAGAAAGCATCAGCATTTTTAAACTCCTTGGCAGTACATAAGCAGAAACAGTAAAATACAATAATAAATGTCAGACAAGTTATATCTGTTATGTGTTATGCTTAAAATTTTCCATTTCTACGACCACAGAATTCATGACGTCCAGCTTCAAGGCGCTTAAGGAATTTCTTTAAAATGTGGCTCTAGTTAACAAGGTTTTGTTCATGGATTAAAAATTGCTGTATCTGGCTTCTTTTTTAAGCTAATGACGAATTTAAACCCATAAATTTAATAGCTCACTTAATTACTTCTATAAGTTATATTACTTAATAAAACAATAATAAATCAATGTTTAGTATAACATTAATATTGACATTACATAGGAACTTTAATTAAACAAGACATCAGACAAGACAAAATGAAGTATTGCACCTATATAATTAAAATAGTCTGGGAAAAATAGGAGAGTTATTATGTAAATGTTCAAAAATTCTTGAACAACGTATATTTGCCTTGCTGCTGACGTAGATTCTGAGTTTTATTTTTGGGTCCTTCTTTAAACGGGGTTAATTTCTTTGATATTCTGAAATCTTATTAAAAAAATGAATTCCAAGCTAACCTAGGCCATCCTGACACCTCTTAGTCCCAGTAATTTCGCACAGCATCTGAATTATGACGGGTGTTGTGTTGTGTGTGGTATAAAGGCTGATGTGTGTTATGAAATAAAGTAGGCTTTCTAAAATAAAGAGACATGGTACAGTGAGTACTTCTCAGCCCTCTCCTGTGTCAGCCTGAAGTACTCCCGGGCTTCTCCAAGGTCTTCATTTACACATGTGATAGTTGTGTCATCCGAAAACGGGGTATAACCGGCTCTGGGAGCCACATCTGGTAGATCATTGATGTAAACTAGGCACAGTAACCGACCCAGCACCGCTCTCTGTGTTCCCATACACTCATTTTGACCATATTTGAGATCTTCCAAGTAGCTTTATAAGCTCGATAACCCATAGGCTAGTATTACTGAAATTGTAGCCTTTGAGTTTTCTAATAAAAATTTCCTCGCTCACCCAATCGAAGGCCTTACTCAAATGACAAAAAGTGTCAGTGACCTGTTGACCATAGACTAAGGTACGTCCTCTATTTCTTCATTTTTGTGAGCATATATGGGACACCATCTGTCAACTTCTAACCTATGTTTGACAATTTAATTATGTTATTATAGAAATGGTCAAATATTCTTGAACAGTGAAATGTTTTGCGGCTAAGAGAGTTTCTGAGTTTTTTTAATTAAATTAAAAATTAAGGTTTAAATTTATTTGATATTCTGATATCTTATTGAAAAAAAAAAATGGATTCCAAGGCAACCTGGACAGTCCTGACATCTCTTAATCAATCTGAATTATGATGGGTGTTGTAGTCATGCTGAGAGTTGTGTGTGGCGCAATGGCTGATGTGTAATATAACATATAGTAGGCTTTCTAAAATGAACAGACATGGTACAGTGAGTACACTTTTTACAAAGTATCAATCCTCTCTGCATTCCACTCTACACACCAGTCTGACTACCCTTCTCTGTAGCTTTACTACAATGTCCCCAAGCGATCATAGCTTATGCTATAATATGCGAATGAATGATTACAAAATATACTTCCTTTAGTACCCTCTCGGATCTACAGTAACTGAGATTTCAAACCATAAAGATGTTTTTGCTTAACGTTTTACATATATTGGTCACGTGAGTATTCTAGTGCAGTCCGTCATCTAAGTAGACATCTGAAAACTTGGCAGGAGCCGTTTTATAGATATCTAGGATAGGTGTTGTTAAAAAAATCATGTTTTCCGTCTTATTCTGGTTCAGAAAAAGTCAGTTTGGAACGAACCACTCCTCAGCCCTCCACTAGGCCAGCCTAGAGCACTTCCGGACCTCTCTAAAACCTTCATTTATACATGTAATAGTTGTGTCATGCGCAAACAGGCTATAAACGGCTGTGCGATCCACATCTGCACTTCTCAGAAGCACTCCACCCGTTCTGACCCCTCCCAAAAGAATTCCGTGGCTTGCACAATCGAAGGCCTTACTCAATTCACAAAAAGTGGCAGCCATATACTTGAAGTCGTGAAACGCACCAAGGATGGAAGAGGCCAGGTTCATAATGCATAAAGAGATACCGAGACCCTTTCGTATTTATCAACCCAAGTGGCGCCAACGTAATACTTGGTCGTCTTGGCCTTTTGCCGCTTGGTCCCTAGATGCTAATGCTTTACTAATGTTTTTTAAAAAAAAATTGTCGAAACGCAAATTTTTCGTTTTACATTTGCAAAAAGTTTCGGTAGATTGACTCCACTAAGGCATCAAAAGAATTGTATAGTCTCTTTTCAGCTTGTGTTAAAAATTTTAAAACGTCATATATATTACCTAATAACTAAACTAATACTAAACATGTCATATATATTGCTTAATAACTATTGATTTTTTTATTTTACTGTTACCAAGCAAATATATATTTGCTGGAAATATGTATATTCATCACTATGGATTCTGTTAGTGTCGACACATTAAACCAGTTTAATAATTAGAATATTTATCTAAGTGTCATTATTATTAGGGTAAGTTTTATTTAAACAACACGTTAGACTCTGTATTCGTATAAAGGTATTTGATGAGGAGTTTTAATATTTTTTTATACCTTAAAGCTATTATTTATTGACTCTATGGTAAAGTGTACATTTTATTACTTTAAAAACGTTTCCTTAAAGTGTGTATATAAGTTCGAAACACTTGATATATTATTTATATCTTTTATGATTTGTTTTAAAATCGATTTTTTTTGCTTCATGCAATGTAAGGTTCAAATGAAACATTCTCATACCAGTGTAGATTAAGATTTTTTTATGTTAATAAGTTTTGAACTGTGATTTTTAATGTTGTGAGAGAGACAGATATTAATATAAGGACTATTGAAAAGTTTATTGTTGTTTCAATAATATGATAGTTTTAGTATTTCTAATCTTTGCTGAAACACTCTAGAAAAATCTCCCCTCAACATCATTAAAATTAGTAGTGTTGTGCAAATTGTCAATTGGCCGAATTTGATCAGTCTGGTCAAAATTTCTGCGCGTCAGTAACTGCTGCTGTAGAGTACTCTTGATGTCTTTGTTTTCAGAGCGTTTAAACATTAGGGCATGGGCGTATCGTCACTTAATAATTTCATATTAAAAAATAACAAAATATTAATATAAATGCAGAAATAGTATAAGTTGACAAAAATTAAATAATTTTAATCTGTATACTTTTAAACTTATAGGGTCACACAGAAAATGGGAGAAATTTGTATTAGTCATTTCTCAGAAAATATACTACGAACCCTTGTTCCACCTTCACCAAGTAGATTGTGTTTCAGCTCCGCAAAATGCCTCTAAAGTGACCTCTTTTTACCCCCTTTTTATTGTTTTTAAACGATATCCCGTGCTCCGAGGTCGCCCGCTAACGAACTTCCAAAGTAGCACATATAATCATATGGGCTAAAATGCTGTGATATTGTCTAATAACCCTGGCTAATTAGCTAAAATTGCTAGCCAAAATAACAGTTCTATTACAGTATAAAGACGGAAATATGGCTAAAGTGGGGAATAATAATTTGGCCATAATGGGGTAAAAATTGCCAATTGACAATTATACGACCCTCTCTTTTGATTTTATGGTTGGGTTTATTAGCTACTTTTTGACTTTAACTTTAGCTGAATTCTGACTTGTTTTTTAGCCGAAATTTGAGTTTTTTTTTTCAGAAATTTACCTAAATAATTTCTCATCTTTAGCCTTCTCTTCGTTTATTTGATAAATCATCATTTGTTTCAAATTATGTAGAAATAGTATTAATAGAGCCAATCAGTGTAAGAATTAATGAGCCAAGAGGAAAATGCAAAGATAACAAATCATGGTTTAACGGTTGGTAGGGACAAAAAACACTTGCGCAGGAGCTTTTACTGTTAAAAGAATCTAAGATAGGCATGTAAAACACGCGCCCCTTCTTGAAACTAAAAATTTCGATTTCTACAAATGTTTTTTTTTATTTTGGAAATGTATTTTACTAAGAAAATTGATTAATGGTTTCATAACGTGAAAAAAAACATGCATGAAAATACGTATTTATAGGTAGAAAGCTTTGGGCTATTTTTTAAGCAAATATTCCTTGAAATCGGCCAATTTGTAAGCAAATATTTTTCAAATGGCAATAATTTTCAAATGTAGCCAAAATGTAGCAACATCTACTAAAATTTGCCAATAAAGGTGCCTACTTGGTTTGCCTTTAGTACTCGCTAAGAAATGGCTAATTTAAGACCCAGGAGTCAGCGTAACAAAATTAAACGATGGTTACCCCAATACCGTTTTTCTATAATATGTGGTGGAATATGTAATCTTTTTATTAGACATTTTGTGTAAAAAAGCTCATCAGCTAATTTTTGCTAGTTGTGTTGTCCCAGATTTTTGGACGGCAAATCCGAAAAAAATGCCCCAGCTCGAAAAATTAATCATATCGACCTGCATTTTGAATCATCAGGATATGAAAAAAAGCCCCTATTGGACGCCGCTGCTAAGTTATTATAGACTCCACCGAAATTTCTTTTTCACCAGACGATGTACCCATTTATCTTCTACGACTGGCCTTCGGGTTCAGTTCTTCCCAGACGTACCGTTATCGAGCTAGAACTTGCCGAATGTCAAAAAACTCGAATTTGTAAACTATTTCGGTCCAGGAATCCGAGGAACCGAGCCTGTTAGCTTAACATGATTTATATTTATATATATATATATATATATATATATATATATATATATATATATATATAATGTGTTTTCATTCCGGGTGTACATCCGTTCACTACTGTCGTTCTGAAAAGAACAGTTTTGCTGACGTTTCGCCAAAATCACATTTGGCATTTTCGAAGCTTTCTTTCTCGCGTCCGAATAGAGACTGAGACTGAGTCTCTATTCGGACGCGAGAAAGAAATATAAAATGCCAAATGTGATTTTGGCGAAACGTCAGCAAAACTGTTCTTTTCAGAACGACAGTAGTGAACGGATGTACACCCGGAATGAAAACACATTGTATTTTTCCATCCGTGAAGGAGTAAAAATCAACATATATATATATATATATATATATATATATATATATGTATATATATATACATATGTATATATATATATATATATATATATATATATATATATATATATATATATATATATATATATATATATATATATATATATATATATATATATATATATATATATATATATATATATATATATATATATATATATATATATATATATATATTTAGATATATATATATATATATATATATATATATATATATATATATATATATATATATATATATACATCAGCCTAAATAATAAAGGTAAAGTTTTTGGTCTTTTGACTATTTTTAGTTTTACAGTTTGATGGTGAAATTAGTTATACAAATGTATTACACTTTTATGTTCTCCAAATAAGAAATCAAGTATACTCAGTGCATATTCTAATAGTGTTAATGGAATTACTGAAGCCGTAGAAACTGATTTTTAAGACAATTTTAAACCGCTTGAACTTAAATGCCAGGTATTTAATTTGCATGGATAATTAATTATTTGTCTGTTTCAAATTTACAGTTGTGTGAAACTATAAATGATATTTAGCTTTTACTCAAAATCAGCGAATAGAATTGGTGAATTGCCATTCGTAAGTGGAGAAAAAGCTCTAGAACTAGATAATAATGTTTTTGTTTTATTAACGAAATGAAGGAAATCTTTTAAGGGGCGTCGGAGGTGTTTAGGGATTGCGGGGGGGGGCAAAAAGAAATTTCGCCCCCCCCCCTGAGAAGGAGAAGAAAGTAACAAACTGAAATAATTTGGTCGACATATTTTGTTTATTTAGTATTATAAAATAGTGGGGATTTTATTCTTAACAACAGTACATAACCTAGATAATAACAAAAATTCCATTATATTTCCAACTTTCTCTATAATTTCACTTGTGATTAATAAATTTTGATAAGAATGTATGTAATGTAAATATTTTTATTGGGCACTAATAAACACAGCAAATTTTAGGTGTTTGTATCTAATAGAACGGGTGGAATTAGAAACTCAATTTGAAAATTGAGTCGTCTGTAGTTTTCACCAGTTTTATTGAATATTTATTTTTTTCTAAGTGTTGGGTTTTTTAATCTTTTAACCATAAAAAAAGAACACTAAAAACTATTTATTAAATAAGTAATTATAGTTCTTTTTTAATTTAAAAAAATGCTGTTTTATAAAATTACTTTGTTCTAGGGACTATGACAAAAAAAAACTTATTTTATAGTTTCTTATTTCCACTTAAAAATGACATGTATCTACATAAAAAAAATATATATGTATAATCTTCTCTCTTAGGCCATCAGTACTCCCTCCAATAAATCCACGCTTATCAAGCTACAATGCTGTGGGAGTAACGCTAGCATTTCGGTTTTTTTCAAATCTTGCCCTTTATGTCATCTAAAGATAAATATTCATTAGTCTGCAAATATCAGATCGGAAATAGCCAGTGACAATATTCAGATATTGCCATATGCAGTAATTAATAATAATTGACCTATATTTGTTAAAAAAAAATTCATACAATAAACACTTGAATAAATAACCCTTTTAATATTTTTCAGTTAATAAATCATACAATTCTCAGTTCGACTGCTGAAATGGTTAATTCCGATCCAGCTTTTACTAGTGAGTTTACAAAAAACCATTCCATATGACCTATCTCAAATTGACTGCCAAGGGCGTCCGCAGGGGGAGGGTAACAACATTCAGTTAAGGAATCGTGGTGTGCCTTTAATATGTAAGTTTATCGATTAGAGGACATTTTCCAACATAGAGGGAGGGGGGCAAGTAACCCACTCCTTATGGACGCCCTTGGTAACTGCATTCTATAGAATAGCAGTGACATTACTGATAAGCAATTTATTGATATGACGTGTATAATGGATGATTACCACAACCACCAATATACCCAACTCCCAATGAGCTAAAAATCATTACGCTGGGATGTTCAGTGGTGCAAAAAAAAAACGTATTTTCATTTGAGAAGTCTAGCAGAATATACAAAATTAACCCGTTTCATGATGTTTGTGGTAAACAACTTTTTAACATATAATTTAGATATATACATACATAGAACAGAATTAGTAGTTGAAACACAATAACTTTTTAAAGCTCAATAAAAGAGGCGAATTAATATTCCCAGTGATTGAATAATTATTAAAAATAAAATATATATTACCTTTAATTTGTTTATATAATGAAGCTGGGAATCTTTTATTTATCATACAGGACAGAACCAAAATTCCTGGAAGTTAAACGGTTTTTCCTTGCGACTGACCAGGTTTCATTTGGCAATTGGCCTACTATTTTCTGGCATATTTCCGAATTTTTTTCTTCCGTGTACCATTTTCTACCAAACAATCATCTATGGTTTGTACCCAATCTGTTACGTATATATTGTGGTATGCACATATTAGCAATGTAGCCGTATGATGACACAACAATTGACCATCAAGTTTAATCTGCAAGTAAATTCAAAAATATATTATTGACAAAGTATATTAAAATCAGTAACAATGTTTTCAAAATTAAATACTGTTTTAACATATTAAATATAGTAGAGTCGGTGTTGGTTTCGGGCGTCGTATACTGCAAAAACTCATTCCTCTATGATGTGACCCACATTTTCATACAAAAAACTCGAGGGGAAGAACAGTTCTTCATGAAAATTTCCGATAGATTGGTATCACTAAAGCAAGAAGAAGGTGAAGCTTGAAACTTGTTTTTTATACACTAGTTTATTAAATGTCAAATTGTTAAGATTTCATAATATAAAACATTTTATATTTTTCCGTAAATGAATAAATATTGTGTTGACCAAGTTGAAAATCTGTATGCAAATTATTTTCCATTAGGTTCGTCTCCGACGACAATATCAATATTTCCCCATTTTTTAGTACGTATAACCGCCGAACATTATCAAAACAAGAAAGGGCACAGTCCGTCGGAACTTTTATGTTGTGCTAATAAAAACGCGCCGACGAATCCGAGAAATTCGTACAGCTGTGCAAGTGCCCATGCTTTTACGAGGTTGATGCAAACCGCTAGCGATTAAAAAGAATAAACGTACTTACCGGGGTGATTTAAAAACGACTAAAAATATCTATCCATGATTGTTATTGTAGCCTATTTTGCTTTATATGTATTAAAAGAAAAACGGAGAAAACGTAAAGTTATTTAATTAATAGATCTTAATATAATTATAAAAAGTACTGTTTGTAAAAATTAAGTAAAAAAGGGAATTAATTGTTGAAAATTTTAATCCAAGATGGCGGAACAAAATGGCGGCTTAATAAAGTATTTAAAAATTCAGCTTAAAAAACTAATTGTGGTGAGATAAACTAGTAAACCTATGGTACTAATTAAACGGCGGCCAAATAAAATATTTGTAATCGTGAAAAAAATCACCTTATCAGGTTTTATATATTTTCAGATTTTAGCGTCCTTAGATATCAAAAAATATGTTTCATCAATTCCATCAGTCCGCCTGTCAATTTGTCTGTCGGTCTGTCAGTTCGCGACATAGCTTAAAAGCTACTCATCAGATTAACTTCCATTTTAAGCAAAAACTAAGAGTCATATGGGATGACCTGGTAATATTTTGGTACAAATCCAATATGCCGGAACAAGATGGTGGACTAGTGAAACGTTAAAAAAACTATTACTAGAAACCTAATTATCCAATCAAATTTTGCAGAAAAATCAAGTGTTACGAATAAAATGATAACATTTTGGTATGAATAAAACATAGCAAAACAAAATGGTGGCCTAATAAAATATTTAAAAAATCGGCTAGAAAAAACTACTTATTAGATTAATTTCAAATTTTGTGCAAGCAATAAATGTGATGTACAAATAAACTGGTAAAGTCGTGGCACGAATTCAAGATGGTGGAAAAAATGGCGGCCAATAATTTTTTAAAAATTCGATTGACATTAAATTTTATAGGAAAATTAAATGTGATAGAGGGATAAACTGGCAGAATTCAACATGACGTAACGAAATGCCGGTGTTTGTCAATGTAAAAAGTACTTACTGAATTTATTTTTAATTATGCCCAAAAATCAAATCTGGCAGAGGTAGAACCTAGTAAAATATTGATACACTAAAATATTAATAGGAATCCATTATGATGAAATTAAAATGGCACCCAATAAAAATGTTTAAAAGATAGTAATGACTATTATACTGAACTAAATTGGGCCATTCTTCACTATTCCTAATAAAAGAAAAGATTCATAACGAAGGAAGTTCTGACTAAAGATTGTTTAATATTTAGCCAGTAATGTAAACACTACAGCATTGCCGTCGGTACTTGAAAGATTTATATAGTCGCACGCGTGCGTAAACACTTTTAAAGAATTATTTTTTGTCATTGTACATAGATATTTTTATATTCTTCCTCATATCAGGAGTTACAGTAACCAAAACTTTATTAATATCTTGGATACATTTTGCACCTTCAACCTCATTAAGATATTTTTGAGTAAATAATTTCTTGAACGCCTTACAAAAATGTATTTTGGTTGGATTTCTCGAATTTCCGCCCCAATTTCTTATCAGGACAAAAAAAATTCGAAGCAATCCAGATTAAGGTTATTGTTAAAGCTATAAAGATAGAACAGAGTTAATCGTAATTTTCCAGCCATTTACGAAACACAAAACACTAAGTAAATTGGTAAATGCTTATTATAATTTAAAAAAATAATAAAAAAGTAGTTTTACGCCCCGGGCCGGCAAATACGAAGACAACTGGTATCTATTAATGTTTGGTGGTATATTTCAATACTTTATTATACGACGGACAACCGGTTTATGCATCTTGCCCGGCAGCGACTTCCAGGGTTCGAAAAAGCATAGGATCCGATATTCGAGTGAGATAGGCATATCAAGGGGAGGAGCTTCGAGTGCTCCTTCTTGTCTTGTTAATGTTCGGTGGTATAACGTAGGCCCATTCTTAAAAATACTGGGCAACAATTAGGGAAAAGCAAAAACATTAAAGTTACACGCACATAGTACTTTATATTACATAACAATTAATTGAAAACTTAATACACTTTTGTTACATACATTATAGGTTACAACTTTTATATATTTAATATTTCAACAAGGCGGACACGATGGACAGCAAGGGCCGCAACAAGGTGGCGGAGGGCAAGGGCATGGACATGGACACGGCGCTGGGGCTATCATCGGTACGTAGTGAAGTATTGTTGGTGCACACGGCTGGGCTAACGGGGCGCAGGCTACTGCTGGTGGAGGAGTACACTTCACACAAGCGACGCCTGTTAGAGGACGACAGCAGTCCGCCATATTCTTGTAACTGGTGGTATTTTTCTTATAGAATTATAGAATATCACGATTAATTTTGAAGATTTGGCCGAAAAGTTTTTTTTTAGATTTTGATGTCTTTCAGTTTTGGCGTTTGATACTTGTTTATTTGTCGTTTCTTGGGAAACAGCATATTATACGGCATTGTACCAAAAGTACACGATGATACCTTGAAAATAGAAAAAACACGATTAATCTCTGAATAAATATTTCTGAGCGAGACCATTGAAAATCAAACAATGGGCAATTGTTTACTTTCACCTACCATATATGACCGATTTTGATAATGTTTTTGAGCAACTTTTCATTCCTTAGTTATTCATGCGCATGCGCAGTCATGTAATGTATGTATGACTATGTTAGTATTGTATATATCTATTGTTTGCTATCATCTACAGCAGCCATGTCAAACTCAAAGTCACTGGTGGGACAAAAGCATGGAGACCATCGACTAGGTGGGCCGCAAAACCTTATCTTAAAGAAGACCAACTACTGAAAATCTTGAGAAAAAGTACTATTATAGGACAAGTCTGTTTATTAAATTTCCAATAAAAAGGACATTACAAAAAAACTACAAACATTAAATTCTTTTTCCAGATATTTGACATATTTTGTCTTTAATTATGTTGTCTATTTGTGGCCCGAATTTATCGGCGGAAATAACTTTTAAAACTGCGTCCAAGTGTGCGTTCGTCAATCGCGATCTTGCGGGAGATTTGTTTCCTTTAATCAAAGAAAGTAGTTGCTCACACTCATAGGTACTTCCAAACATTGGCAGGATTTTACAGGCAAATTTTCTCATTTCTTGGCATTGAACAGGCAAGTACTTATAAAATTCGAATGTACCAACACTATCAAATTTTTGTTTTAAATGGGTCTGACACTGAATCTCAATTACTTCCATTTGCAAGTGAGGGGGAACTTTATCAATATCGATAGTGAAAAGACCAGTAAATAGAGAAAAATTGTTTTCTTGGGTCTTAAAATCCTGAAAACGCTTCTCAAATTCTGCCAGAAGGCTTCTCATTTTCTCTGAATATATTTTGTGTGATATTGGGACACTTGTGCTTACCTGATATGCCTGACAAGTTAGAAAATGTGACAGATTATCCTCTGCTAACTGTTTTTCCCAAAACATCATCTTACACTTGAAAGTGGTTTGTGATATCTACCATAAATGAAAGATCTTGTAAAAAGGTACATCGCATAATAAGATGACATCTTCTCCTTTTGTTTCTATGAAAACGAGTATTTTTTCTTTGAGTTTCCAAAACCGGTCGAGTACCATAGAACACGAAAGCCATCCTCTGCATAATATGGCAAACCAGTGTACTCCCTTTCTAAATCACGTAAAAATGCAGAAAACTGTCGCTGATTAAGTCCTAATGACCTTTTGAAGTATATATATTTTTTCACTGACTTTAAAACACTTTCCAACTTGATCACTTTTGAGCATAAAACTTCTTGGTGGATTATACAATGAATATGATGAAAATCTAGTTTGTCACTGCCAGTTTCTCTGATCTTTGTCTGTAATATTTTAACGAAGCCATTTTTTACTCCAATCATTGAAAGAGCTCCGTCTGTTGCAACGAAACACAGTTTTGACAAATCTAAATTGTACTTTTGCAGAAGTCAATAAACAGCATTGAAAATATCCTTCCCAGTTGTTGTATCATGCAATGGTAAATTCCAGTAATTCTTCATGCACATTGATATATAATAATAATAATAATAATAATAATAAATGTCTTTATTTTATAGATAAACAAATACATCTATATAATTATTTAAAGATAGGTGGCGGTATCCAACTACAGCTGCTCATACAACCACCCTAGTTACACAATAATAACATAAATATTAAATGTAAATATACCTATGTACTTAGATTTTCAAAGTACTATCCTAAAGAAAAAAACATATAAATTCAATGGTTACAAATTAAATATAACTACCTAATAGACCAGAATAATAATAAAATATATACTGAGGAGAGGTAAAAGCGAAAAGCGAATAGAAATTTCGAAAAAGTTATATAATTATTAATTTTTATTAATTATTAATAATTTATTTAATTTATTATTATATTATTCAATTATTAATAATAAATGACAAAATGTATAAACATCCTTAGTGCTGGTCACGTTTGGTTAAAATATATGTCTTAACTTTTTTACGAAAGGTGTTAATACTAGAGGATTCCTTCAATTGGGAGGGGAGGGAGTTGAATAAGTTTACTGAAACATAACTAAAAGATCTCTTAAAAAATTCGTGGTTGTGCCCTGGGACGCTAAACAGACTACCATGTCGCGTATGGATGTAATGTAAATCCGAACGTTTTTGGAGCTTGCCGAAAAGATATTCAGGTAATTCTTGATTCCCAATTTTGTAAATCAGACACGCCATATGGAGTTCAAACCGCTCTTTTACAGTTAGCCATCCAGACTCCACAAGTGAGGGCGTTATATGATCAAATTTGCGTACATTATAACAGAACCTAAGACAAGCATTCTGCAATTTTTGTAAGCTATCACGATCGCGTTGGTATAAGGCGGGCCAAAAAACAACATTACAATAATTTAAATGTGAGAGTATTAAAGAGTCTGAAAGTCTTAATTTGGTATTAAGGTCCAAGATATCTTTGTGCATGTATAAAAGTTTCAGTTTGCCATAGGTTTTCCTAATTAGAGAGGACACGTGTTGGGAAAACCTAAGTTCATTATCTAGGATTAATCCGAGATTTCTACAGGATTCGACAGGCACCAGTTCAGATCCATTTATAAATATTTTAAAATTCGGGTCAGAAACAACATTAGTATTTGACTTGCCGAAAACCATAAGCTGACTTTTGCTTTCATTAAGTACCAATCTATGCACTTCAGATACCTTAACTATTAGTTCGAGATCGGAATTGATAAAACTGACAGCAGTATTTATATTAGAAGGAGAAAAGGAGAAGTACACTTGTGTGTCATCAGCAAACTGATGTGATTTAAGATGTTTTAAATGTTTTGAAAAGTCCGCGGTGTATAAAGAAAAAAGCAGTGGACCTAACACACTACCTTGTGGTATACCCTTTGTAACTGGAACTATCGTTGATATAGTTGAGTTATAACAAACTCGTTGTTGTCTGTTACTTAAATAATTATTAAAAAAAGTTAAAGCGACATCCCCTATACCGAAATATTTTAGTTTAGTTAGTAATATATTATGGTCTAAGGTATCAAATGCCTTACTAAAATCGAGTAGAATGAGACATGTAGTTAAGTTGCGATCCCATGCTGTGTAGATATCGTCTGTTACCTGAAGTAACGCTGTAGTAGTACTGTGACTACCGCGGAAACCTGACTGAGTTGAGGGAAGAATGTTATGCTGATTAATATAGTTAGACAGCTGTTCGGCTACTATCTTTTCAAGAATTTTAGAAAATAAAGGCAAGATGCTAATAGGTCGGAAGTCTTTAAGCTGAGTAGGATTAGACACCTTGGGAACAGGAACTATATGAGCAAGCTTCCACGCAATAGGGAAACCACCGGATAGAAGACACTGATTTATAATGAAAGTGATAAAGTTAGTTAAATGGGGTGTAATATACAGTAATATTTTGAGATTAATACCATCACAGCCAGTTGAATTGGTTTTTATTTTAGAAATTATTTTTTCTATTGATTCATTAGAAACTACAGTGAATTTGAAAGACTCGTAATTTCCAAAATATTTGTTAAAATAGTTCTGCTCAATAAATGTGCTGTCCACAGATGGCACTATTGGCAATGCATTAACAAAGTAATTATTAAAATCATTGGCAACCACATTCATCTGGCTAGACTTCGCATTATTGTCCGTTAGGTTAAGGTAGGCTATAGTACGCCAAAAATTCTTAGGATCGCGCTTAAATGTGTATTGCAAAAAAGCCTTCTTTTCAGCCCTGGTGGCAATATTAACTTGATTGCGTAGGGCTTTATATTCCTCCCAACACGGTGCAGTTTTATGTTTTTTAAATTTTAAACGGGCTTTGTCCCTCAGACGCATCATAAATTTAAGGTTGTCAGTTAACCAAGGTGCCGGTGGTTTAGATATTCTGGTCGTTATAAATGGTGCATGCTTATTAAAGAGAGTATTCAGTTGATTATTCAGAAAGTTAACCATGCTATCAACATCTCTGCATGAGTATATATATTCCCAATTAACTCCATTAAGATCGGTTAAAAAATTATTATAATCAAAATTTTTGAAATCTCTGTATGTTTTATAGAATGGTTTAGGTTTGGTTTTAGCACATTTAATTTGAAAAGACACTAATTTATGGTCGGAAATGTTGCCAACATCCAAAATTTCAGTGGAATTTATAAGAGAAGTATCACTGCACACTAATAAATCTAAAAGTGTACTAGAACCATTAGTTACACGCGTCGGATTTTTTACACACTGGGAAAAGCCGTATTTATTGAAAAAATTCAAAAGCGCAACACCGTTCGGGCTATTGGCAACCAACATATCAACATTAAAATCACCACCAAACGCAATAAAGTCAAACTGGGGTATCATACTCACCAAGGTGTCCTCCAAGTCATCAATACACAATGACAAATTAGTGTGAGGCGGCCTATATATAGCTCCAAAACACAACTTCTTACCCGCGCATTTAATGGAGATCCATAGCTGTTCGAGGGCGGACTTTTGATTATTTATTGTTAAAACTGTATATTTAAAGATATTTTTTATGTAAAATGCAACTCCTCCCCCTCTCCCATCTCTATCCTTCCTTACTATGTTATAATTGTGAATATTAACTCCCCCATCCTCCACACCAGGATTTAACCAAGTCTCAGATAGTCCAATGATATCAAAAGAGTGCTCAACAATCATTTCAGTGAATAAATCAAAACCAGCACATAAGGATCGTACATTAAAATGACAAAAATCTATCGCCCGTGAATGCATGCTATCAGATTATGTTCTTTATTTTGCCGGTCACATATTTTATTTAAGATTAACAAAAGGCGTTTTAGACATGTTTTAATACCAAATGTGGGTACAGCATTAAACATTAGTTAAAAAGCCATACCTGCATAAATAAATAACTTAACTAAGATAAAAAATGATACCTGCTTAAAGCAAGATAAGAACGTTCATACTCGCTAAAAGTAAGATAAAAAAACATATTTACACAATATTATAATAAAATAAAATAGACTTTATTTAGAGTTAAATTAAAAAGTTAAATTATATATTCTGTAAATTCCCAAGCCACATTATAATATACCATAAAAAAACAAATTCCGAACAATCCTATCGCTGCCCACATGTATGGATATTGTTATATTCGTACATTGGCGATAAAGTTGCAGAGAACACTTAAGAATAAATGAAAATGTACCTAAAACAACTTGGATTTTTTCTTTTCTTCGTCATGCCAGTAATAGATGTTACCACCCGCAGACCACACTTTGTTTTTTCCATATTTTTTTTTAGATTTCACTAGGAAGTCATATCTTTTTTTGGTTAGGTCCTCAAAAATGGCGAATCCAGAACCCTTAAGGTCCTTTTTGGCACTGAACACTTCGTTTCGTTTCCAATTATTAACAAAAGTTACTAAAATCGCCCTACTAGATTTATCACCCGAATCGGTATTTGAACCAACACGAAAAGCACAGTCAATGTCACGAATAGAACAATTCAGCTTAAGTGTTGAGTTGATAAAATCCACAATTACATCCAAGGTATTTTCTTCCTCAACCTCCAATATACCAAGGAAACGTAGGTTGTTTCTTTTTTGCAGTTGTTCAGAGAGGTCAACCCTGGACTCCAATGTCTCAATTGCCTTTGAATTTTTCTGAATATTGCTACTAAATTCCGATATCTTATTAGACATTTCAGTAAGTTTATCTTCTAATTTATTAAAACGAGTATCAAACTCAGATTTCAACTGATTGACGAAAGTGGCACATACCTTATTCATGAGCTTCTCGAGAGAATCATCTGACGTGAAAACAGATGTACTTCTTGTTTTAGACATTGTGTGGTAGCAACTAAATCAACGTGAAACAGCTATAGCGTCGAAGTTAATTATCAAGCGCCTATTATCACGAATTTTGCAAATTACGCTTACCAATTAACATCCATGAGATTGATATTTACGTAAAAGGATGGTCTAACGGTCACTTGGTACACTACACAAGTTTGAACACAAAAAACAGTGAATCGCCACCAAAACTAGATGAAATTATGCGGAGCAAAAACAGAACGTGCTATCGATACATGCTATTTCTGTATCTGTGTATGTATCAACTGCACGAAGAAAAACAGCGAGTTGCGCCACACAACACACTTTCGTCACAGGCAATAGAAAATGCAATGAAAGAGTCTGATTTTGTTTCTATCTGATCACTTATATTGGCATAGTGGCGTTTTATGTTATATAATTTTGGGACATCGACTGTACTATTACAAATCAAACAAATAGTATTTTCTTTCACTTCACAGCAAAAAAACTCTAATTCCCACTTTTCTTGAAAGATATGATGCTCATCTACAAGTTTCCTCTTACTTCCACTTGGTTTTGAAAGAGACATGTTAAAAACTGTATCCGAAATAAATTATAATAAGTACTGTTAAGTGTTGTAACAATAAGTGCTCAACTCAACTCGAAACTCTATCGCAACTGACTCATAACTGACTAAACACTACTGAACGACTCAATCGAACACGGCTTATATACGGATTGTGATTTCTCGAGTTCTTTCCAGAATGTTCAGATAGAGTATTCTGTGTCTTTGCTCGATAGAGTTTCATGGAACAAGCCAGATAATGTTTGGCTTTAGGTTTTAGTTTGAGTATGTGTAGTTCATCCTCCTAAACATAGATGGCACTATGTACAATTGTACATTTTATTATACCAATCGTTGTTGCAGCGGCGCGCGCTTTCAAAAACGGTTTTCAACTTGTTCGCGGGCCGCATTATCTGGCTGTTTTCAAAACGGATTTGGGCCGCAGAAAAATGCTCACTGGGCCGCATGTTTGACATGACTGGTCTACAGGCTAAACGTCTGGACCGATTTTCTTTATCGAAATATGCATCTCTACCCAGCGAAAGTCTTCAGCTAAAAAAAATCAAAATGTCAGAAGTAGTATGCCGTTTTCTACGTCATAATGAATTAAATATTTTTATAATTCGTCTATCTAGATATTAAATTATGTTTATTATACGATATCCCAATAAATTAATTCACGTTCAACTCGGTATACTCTAAATTAGTCTAAATGGTTGATCTGGAGCGGATATGTTCTTTATAAAGAGTTTATAAAAATTCAGCCCGATCGATGGTCAGGGTAGGACATACGGGGAGGGGGTCCCCCATGTTTCCATTCTGTTGGCAAAATCTTAAGGGCCCAAACTTAAAATACTAAAATGCTTTTTTTAGAACTCAGTGTTGTAGTTTTTTTCTTACTCTCCCCGCCCAATATTTTGTGTTCAGACCGTCCCTGTCGATATTTTGAGAAATATAAATAATATTTGATGTGTGTAATCAGTACCTACTAGGGCTGTCAAAATTGTTATTAGTGACTGGTTAACCGGTTATTTATAACAACGGATTAGAAAACCGATTTTCGTGTAAATCTTTAACCGGTCGGTTATATTAAATTTGATTGGTTATTCCGGATAACTGTTTCTTTTTAATTGACGGATCATATAGTCTTAATCGGGCAGATCGTTTAATCGAATTTTCGCCAACCGATCATTGGTTATTTAAAATGCTGTTTTCTCGGTTAATTGGTAGGGGTACCTCGTAGGACTAAAACATCCGTGCAGGTCAAAAGTTCCATATTTTGCTGCAAGACATAGATTTACGTTTTCTCTGTTCCTGGTGGAAAAATTGTTTAATATCGAGTCGAAAAAAAAATGCACAAATTTTCAATTTTTAAAGAAAACTCACTTTTTCAAGGAGGCCTTACCGATACGGCGCCAAGAAAAAAACTGTGCCAAGAAATTGAATATTTTCTTAAAATCTTAAAGCTTTATTTCAAGTGTGATGACGTCTCACGCCTCAAGTTTTTAAGAAAATATTAACATTTTTAAAAGTTCTGAGTTCATGTAAGTTTAAGTATTTTTACTTTTCAGTTATAGTTTATAATAAAACCTTTTTTTTAATATTTTTTACATTTATTTTATTTTTATTTCTTGTTTTACATGGGATTCCTAGTATCCATATAAAATAAAGTATCATTTATATTTAAGTATTTGTCATTTCTTTTCCTCTATTAATACACCAGTTGTAAGCAGTCGGGTTTTATGTTTTTATTGGTTTATTATTTGTTTTATATATACTAATTCTAATACGGATAAAAGTCATAAATTAAACGCCTAAATGATATATAAATCATAAATTATTGTGTCTTTTTTTGCTATTGTTGGATCTTGCATGAATCATAATCTTATTTTTTATTTAATCAACAGTTAAAACTTTACCAGTTTGGCAAACGTAAATCTTACATTCCATTGCACAACTGGTTGCCTAACTAATGATTAGGTAAATAAATAAACTCTTTTAGCTCACTTTTAAATAAAAAAACAAAATAAAATATGTCCGCGCTTTTGGATTGCTAGCTGACCAACAATCCAAAAAAAAACGTCAAAAACGTAGGCTTGTTTTTCTCAACTTACAGAAGCTAATTTTTCAACTCGAACAACTTTGGGGGATGGCTCCCCCCAACCCCTCATACAGGTGTCCCTGGCACCAGGTACTTTCCGAAATTCGCCACATCAATTACTCGCGTCGCCGTTTGACCGATATTAGCATGCAAGGAATAATATTTGGCGCGATGTTGTCAGTAGGATGATTTTGGTCTATTTGTTTAGAAATACAGTACAAAAGATATGCTTTTCTAATGACAATTGGGATAATTTCGAAAACCACATTTTAAAAAGACAGTTTATTCAAAAAATAAATTTAAAAAAATAATATTTAAAAAACCTTTTATTTATAAGCTATTCAACTGAAATTTAAAAATATTATTAAAAGCATGAGGCTTCATTTTAAGTGTGATGACGTCTCACGATTAAAGCTTTTAAGAAAATATTCTGTGTTTATATAAGTTTAATTATTTTTTACTTTTCAGTTCAATAGTAGTAGGAGATTATTACCACTCTGAGTAATCCCCCACCACTTGACTTTGAGTTTAGCCCCGCCTACTTGACCTTGGGCCCATTTGACCTTGTATGCCCTTGACTTTGAAACGACCTTGAGATGTTCCCACCTACAAGACCTTGAGATATTTTGAAGGTCAAAATTATTTGACCTTGGGTGATCTTCATGTCATTAACTTTAAAAATAAGGGGAACGACATTGAAACCAAATGGTTATTTTGATGATAAATAGAATAAATAAAAATCCTGAGTCAATTATTATTTTTTCCATAATAAAAACTTATACCGAATGAAAATGCGTTATATTTCCCGATTATTTTTATCTTCTGGTGCGTCACAATGGCATCATTTTAATTGGTATTTTCAGAGTCAAAAGGACACATTTTTTTGGACTGTGTACTTTAATGGATTAATTTTCAAGGCCTAGGATCGTAATGGAACAACGAGCTTAGCAACGAGAAAATGACCCCTTTCGGCTTCGAATATTGAACGACCTGATCGGGAATATGTTTTAATAAAATTTGCATAATTTTTGACTTAACTGACGCCAGAAGACAAATATTTGTATGTTATTCGGATCGAAAACAATCATTATGAGACACATCGTGGTATCAGCCTCGGTTGAGAATCGTTCTTTCGATCATAGATTTTTAATATAAATAATTATTATCAGTTATTATCTGGCTTATTAATTTGTTTGCGAGGATTTTCAATACGACCTTTAAGAAAGACGACGAGGATCTCTGTTTAAGAGAATGTTCAGTTACATGCATTTAAAGTAGTTATGAATGGTGTATTTCATAAAAATCCATTTTTCTTGAAAATGATTTTTTTTTAAATTTTTATAACTGAAAGTTTAGTCCCGCCTGCTAAAGCTTATTATCTTTTTAGACTATTTGACGCACCGGAAGCTAGTACATCAATCGTCCGAATTTAATTAGGTCAGTACAAACGATCACAAAATTATTTTCGAAAAATTGATTCTCACAATCTTTTTATCAGTGGCGGCTCGTGGTGAATTATATTGGGAGGTCAATAACAAATTTAAAAATAGGCATACTTAAAATAAAAATTAATATCTTATCTTTAAATTGAACTTTAAATTCTCTTGAAGTTCAGGTTTACTCTTCGTTCTTTAGAATTGGAAAAATGCTGAATGACACGTTCGTTAAAATTGCACGCACATTCCTTTTATAAACGATTTCTCGATACTTAACATTGCTAAAGCGGATAGTCTATTTTCGCCTAACTCCTGAACAAAATTTGTAAGCCCTCGAAAAACCCCTGGATTTTCAGACAAAGCCGTTTCATCATGGCCACGTAGTGCCAGCTCCAATACCCCCATAAAATGTTACACAATCTATAATTTTGTTGAAAATATAACGGTTTTTGGATACATTTTCGTTAAAATTTCTAAGCGATTTTCTATGAGCTGTGTCTAGCTGAGTGTGAATATCAACACTTCGTTAAAATTAATTTCGTAAGCACTTTTTAGTTGTTTACTTTTTTGCACTAGTCACTACCAACATCACTCACACATGTGAGTTGGAAATATACAGCAAAAATAAAATAAAAAAATATATATTACAAATAACATAAAATATAAAATAATATATATTACAGTAAACAGTATATAAATCAATTTTCATCGATTAAAAAACGTCCGAAACAATATCGAGTAAGAATATCGACCGCGCGACCTCTGAACAATTGAACTTCCGCATGCCGACGTGATGCCGCGACCGATCGATCGAATTATGAGAAGAGACCGGCTGATGACCCAAATCGCGATTTCATGTTCCATTTGCTATCACGTTCGGCTGCCGCTCGGTAGCGGTGAAATCTTCGAGTACTTTCTTCAAGCTGTAATTTAATCAGGGCAATTCAGCCTGCCCAGCCTAGCTTAGTATAGCGTATTTTATTATGCCTAAGCAACCCAACGAGACCATTCGAACCGCCGCGCGCGGCTAATAGTGTAGCGCATTTAACTTTTCCCAAGGTTCGCGTTTTATTACAACTATTAGGAGGGACGGTCAAACGAACAATTTATTTTCTGAAATATTTTTTGGGGGGTCACTGACCAAATGACCCTATGGAAGAGCCGCCACTGGTTTTTATAATTGACTGGTATTACACTCAAGACATAATATATTTGTTTTTTTTTTGAATGAAGTAAAATAAACTTTTATTTGATATATTTATTTTTACAATTAATACAGGTTAACTTCTTCAAACGCCACATTTTTCCTATGTTAATTGTCAGTCGCAAGTCCAGTCACACTGAAACAAAAAGTTCATGGTCAGATAAAAAAATAATTATCTTATATAGCTAGACGCCTAACTAGCCCCTTTAGAACCAGCCACTAGTTGCTAAATAATTTTTTGTTATCTACCACAACTCTTTATTTAGGCTTGCCTAAATTAAATATTGGCTAGAATTCCGATCCCAATTGCATCATAAATTGAATTTTGGTTCCGAGAAAATAAGGTCATCCCGGATATAATTCGTCATAAATCCTGTTAGAGAACTATTGAGGGAGAGGAGTAGGTAGGCGTTAAAACAAGAATTGATGCAGCCTTGGGCCGTCCACAAAGGTCGTGGGTTTTCCACAACGTGGCGCCAGCTATTAAGAGTTTTGGTGAGAAATTTCCATTTTTTTTTATTGTCTAAAATTTTTTATTAGTTTATTTCATTCGAAAATTTGAGTAATTAATTATCTTAACAGTGTTTAAATTATTGGCCAATTAGGGTACATATAATTTAATATTAGTAGACCGTAATTTTACAATTTATTTCACAAGAATTTTCCTTTTAATTATTGCTAATTTTTTTTAAATTATTAAATAATTCACCTGCAACGTTGATTTTGAACATTTGCCTTGGTGTAATTTAGTTATTTTACAATAAATTTGGTAACTTGTTGGTTAAATAGTTTTTTTATTTGATTAAAAGACAGACAATAATTTCAGAAGAAGGATTTTCCGCAAGGTCTGGCTTATAACACGCCGGCACATTTATTACTTATTTTATTGCGGATGGCGCCCTTTTAAAATCTTACTTAAGCTCCGTGTTATAAGACGTGTCTTCTGAAAAGGATACTGTATACATTCAGTTATCGAAAAGGACAGAATAAATAATTAAATTAGTTAAAAAAACCATGCCTGTCAACTCATGCCAGAGCCGGCAAAAGGAGCTGTCGTGCCTAGGCCCTATTAAGAGGTTTGCCTAGTAATATTATGTTCGTTATAACACCCATACGTTACAAAAGGATATTGTTCTATTTGCAACGACCAGATGGCCTACGTGTGAGTACTCTGCACATTCTTAAACAGTCCCTCAAGAGGTACCATCTGCAAAAAAAATTAGTGTACATTAGTATTTTGCACGTCTCCAACTCCCTGATTACTGGACTATAGTTAGCTATGGATTATTTGTTACACAGGTACATAGAGGGATAGGTACCAGAAGGAACGCGGCAGCGCGCAGCTAGTGGATTTGTACCCGGTTAGTATCAGGTTAGGAGCCGTAACACAAAAAATGCTTAACATCTTTCTTCTTTAAAATTTAGGTAGCTTTTTGATTATTAAGGAGGAATTATAAAATTAATAATAAAATGTAACTGCACATTTAAAAGACGAACGCGGTGAATTAAAGGAAGAGGTTCCGTGGTGTTTTTTTTTTACATCAAAGCTAAACCTGGGCTAATCAAAAAATGCGATTTGAGTCAGCCCAGGTGTAGGCTTTTTTATTTGTTTCTATGTAAAAACGTGCATCTAACTCTCAAGAGGCTTGACAACATCGGTGCGTCTCTTCTGGAATCAACAGTAGGTTTTAAAAAGTTGCCGCCATTCATTTGCTATCAAGATGCCAATATTAAAATTAGGAAGGAAAAGTTACTAGTCCAAAAAGTATGAATTATGGTTGTTTTTGGGTGTTTCTTTTTCATTCTAATATTTGCAATCAATGTTAATTACATTAACAATTTTCTTCGATGGACTTTTATGCAACAATTGCCCAAAGGTGAGGTGCATCACTGCCAAAAGACCAATATTCATCTTAAGGATGAATAAATGAATCCTTGTTGTTTTAAAATTTAGAGAGATAGGTTTTTGATTAATAATCTGGCTTCCTACGGCCGTTATTCGGCCTATGTTCGCTTACCAAGCAAGTTGTAGCACAGAATACAATGCAACAGCTACTTAGCAGGCCTGACGGTTACAGGCGCAATGAAATCCACATCTACGATGGCAATGCAGGTGCTGTTGTGCTTGCCGCCTCTTGATGTATTTATGAAAGGGGAGGCAAAGAGAACGGCAGTCAGGATGCATGCCGTTGACCTGTAGTGTGGAAAAAAAGTGGGGTCTGGGACATGCCCGAGTGTTCCTGGAGGCTGTCTCACGACAACCTCTTGTGGAACACCGAACGGATACCCTGATCCCCCGCTTCATTTTCAATAAAAACTTTGAAATTGACATCAGCGGCTCAACAGAACCGGGAAAAGATGCGGACATACATATCTACAGTGACGGCTCGCAGAACCAATCTGGGGCTGGCTTGTGAGTGTATGTACCAGAACTCGACCTGGAAATTAGTATGGCCCTAGGCAAAGGAGTGACCGTCTTCCAGGCAGAAGTGCCTGGAATTCCATACAAATAGAAAAAGAAAGAATAACAGGTAAAACAGTTACAAAAAAACATCCAAACTGATTCTTGAGTTACAGTGTCCTGGAATAAGGGACATAGTGGAATCGAAGGAAATGCAAAAAGCAAATAGGTTGACGCGTAACGGAGCAAAGGGCAAACCATGCGGCCCTGAACCCTTCGCGCCGCTATCCTCTAAGGCGATCAATCTAATAAAACAGTCAACAAAGATTCTAAAAGAGAGATGGGAGAGACAGGACTTTAGACATTAAAGTGCCGCAATTCGCGGCCCTGAGGCCGCTTAGACAGAGTACCTCCTCGGGTTGTCTCGAGGAAATCTCAGAAAACTGGTAGAAATGCTAACGGGACACTGTAAGCTAAACAAACACCTTTACACCTTGAGCGTCCTTCCGCATCCGAGTTGTAGGGGGTGCAACGAGGACGACGAGACTGCTCAACATGTTCTCTATTACTACCCAGCTCTTGGAAATACCAGAGAATCCATTATGGAGGAAAGATGGTCAGAAATGGCCACAATCGGAGAATGCTCGGCCGCTGCGGTGCTGAACTATATCAATGCTGTTGGCTGGCTGGACGAGTAAAACTCCGAAGGTGGTTACAATGGGTCCACCTGAGAGGCCTAAGTAATAGGTACTCCATACTCTCTATCAAGAGATTCCGTGATGTCAAGTTTTTCTTGACAGACAGATATTTTTTTACATCAAAAGCTAAACTTGATTTGTTTTAATGTAAAACGTTAATATAGTCGAATGCGGTCTTATCGTGCGGGTCCAAAGGTCACCAACATTATGAATTAAATCAGAAAACACAGTGAATACCAAAATGTTGGGTGATTCTTTTATCGAGCTATTAAATCTCGATGGGCTTTTTACAAATATACAGGGAGAAAGAAAATAGTTTTTTTTAATTATACTACGCAATATTATTAAGATAGCCACTTAATATTATTTTATATATTAAATGCCGAGGGACTAAATAAGAAAATTCGCTAAATATGTATTTGGGTAAAATTTTTTGGTTGGCAAAAACGAAAATACACAAAATGGCAAGCGCCTTAATAAAGTCAGAAGGCGGTTCGAATCAGTGAAACAATCAGGATATGATATTTTTTTATCAATCACCAAAAATTATAAGCCCCGCTTGACCTAAAAATCTAACCACTTATACAGAGTACTTTATTTAAATGCGGGCCACCCCTATGCAAAGAAAACTTGTTTTTTTTTGTATTGTGATAACAAAAACATTTTGTCTTGCAAAAATATTAAACACTTTTGTTAAAAACACAAGATAATTAATCATTGCTTCCCTCGTGAGATCTTTTCAGATCTTTACGTTTAAGGGTCCCTAGATGGCGGAAAACATGTTTTCTCAATTCCGTCTGTCTGTAGGTATATCTGTCCGTCAGTCTGTTCGCGGAGGGCCATGCATGCGAAAAATATATATATATATATATATATATATATATATATATATATATATATATAGCCTGTTATTTTTCGTTAGGCCCGAGTTTCTGGTAAAGCGATTTTACCGATTTTTATATATTAAATTTTGTCTTATAATTCATAAAAAAATTTACTATTTTAAACACATATATATATATATATATATATATATATTCATAATGCAATTTATGATTTATACACGTCAAAGATTAATATAATCCTTCAGAAACTTTTTAAAATTATAGACCAAAAAATATCATCTTCACTTAAAAAAGCCTCATCTTCTGAGTCGTCCTCAAATGGCGCAATGATCATTGGTGCTATTTCGACATCTAGAACTCGTTCTCGGTTCCACCAATCCCATATTAATTTCTCCGTATGTTCCACAAATTTCTTTCAGTACTCCGGCGTAATATAATTTAATGAATATTGCCAGACAATTTGCAATTCATCTGATGTAAGACCATCGTTCACGTGTTTTTCGTAATATGATTTTGCCCCAACCCATATTAATTCTATTGCGTCAAACTGGCAATGGTATGGCGGCAGTCGTAAAACCTCATGTCCATTTTCCAGTAATATTTCATCTACGGCATATATTGTTGGTTTTTTATTAGATTTTAATATTGGGTAAAGGATTTTGTTTTTGTTTTTCCAAGACGTAGTAGGTTGTTTATTTAAGATTCTTGAATGATAAGATGCATTGTCCGAAATGATTAAAGATGGGGCATCTAAATTTGGAATCAGTTGTTCTTTTAATCACTTTTCAAACAGTTCACAGTTCATATTATCATGGTAGTCCATACTTTTGAATGTTGCAGAAAACAGTAAACTTGCACCTGGGAGAAATCCTGCATGCAAAATGATGAACCGTTTTCCCGTCCCACATCCCTTTTATCTCTTGACACTTTTTACAGACTCGTCCTGCCAAGATTTCGAACCACTTCCATAAGAAAATATCCAAGTCTCGTCTGAAAATACCACTTTTCTAAATTTTGAATTAACATTTTCCGTCTATTTCTTTAAAAACTGGATACGCTGACTTGCTATATGTGGCAACTCGCATAAAAATCTTCGATTACAGTAATTTTTATATCGAAAACCCAACATTTTTATTAATTTTGACAACGATTTTAGTCGAATTTCCAATATACCTCGATTTTTTTAAGCTTCTTTTAAAAATTGAAGGGTTATATTAGTGTTTGATGTGTGTAAATCGTAAATTGCATTACGAACATCCATTTTTACATTGTCACTTAAGTCTTATGTCTTTGGCTTTTTTCGTGTACATTTCTTGATCTTCTTCGGTAGTAAATTATGCTTTTTTTTCATGCACAATTATCTGCACAGTCTTTATATCTTCCCAGAGCTTTTGCTACTGTCTCCTGGATATTGGTCGGTGAATTTTTATTTTCGTAATATTTTATTAGATTTAATACTATTTTTTTCGCTTGTGGATGCAAAATAACCGAAAATTGTTTTCTATTACTCATTTTGTCACTGACTTGTCAATCTGACTTTGAAGTGACATCGCTCAAACATTTTTGCAACTGCTGGTATTTATATGTTTATCCTCTTTTTTCATATGAAAATATCATAGGTCTATCTAATTCATCTTCCGGATTTTATGCGGAGGATATGATTACACGTAATAAAAGAAAAACAAACTTAAAAAGTTTGTCGTTGATAAATCGTATGACCGTCACGATAACACTGCTTTTGACTATAGAAATTCTAATAAAAATTAGGCTCTTGTAAAGATTGGGTATTTTTAATTTTCTCACTTTTTTTTTGATTCACTATAGAGCTTAACTCGAAATAAACATATATCAGCAAAAAAATTTTCGGATGAACCACTTTATGTTAAAAAATGCATAACAAATAGTTATAATTTTGTAAGGCACCATATGGTTATAACCTTCTACTGTTACTTTACTTATGTTAAAATTAATTGCAGAATAGACTATTAAAGTATATTATTATATAATATATACTGGTTTTTTACTTTGAGTTTTTATAGAACTAATGTTAAAAACGTATCAACAAAATATGTTGATGTTATGCAACTCAAAAATTGTCGAACGGAAAATTAACAGTCATTTGACATTTCATGATTAATTAGCCATTTTCTCGTATTCCTGGAGCAATGTTGCCAAGTTTAATTCCGTTTTGTCTGCGTAAAATGAATTAATTGTTTATTAAGATTGTTGTGAATATTTTGTTATATAGTTAATATTTTTTTGTAAACTCGAAATGCTGTTATCCGGAGCATAAGGTGAAACGGTAAAGGGTTTCGCATCAAGTTAGGTGCCGACAGCATCATCGTTAAAGTAATAACATAAAAAAACATACAGTTGATTTGCTACCAGCTGAGAATTTATATCAGATGTCAGTATCCTTTTATTTCTAAGGCTATGAGTTTTTGGATTGCCATGTTTTGAAAACTTTATTGCTTTATGCTTTATTTCTTTAATACTGTACTACTTCGTTGAAAGAATAGCGATATTTGAAATACTTACTCTCCACAGGACCCAACAATTGTCTTTTATGATGAGTTTTAATCTTCTCTAATAAAAAAAAATATTTGACGAAACGAATCAAAAAGTAATTTAAGGAAACATCTTTCTGCTAAAATTGACCCACATTTGGATTGCGGCTAACCTAAACTATAGGTTCTTCATTATCTTTGGAAAATAGACAAAATATTTTACCTTTGGTGGATTATAACACGGCAGAGGCACTTCCACTCCTCCACAAGGCGGGCAACATGGCCTCAAGCAGTATCTTATTTCTCCAACAGGTGCTGGATAGATATATGGAATTTGATAACACGGTCTCGCCATGGCAGGGGCGCATGTGGCGAAAGGAGGAGGCGGTGGATCCCAGGACATTTTTTAACGGGAATTTTGTCATAAAAAATCTTGTGAATGTGTCGAAAGCGTCAAATGGTTGACAGAATTACTGGTACGTTTGTTGTGGAATCCAGGTAAGTAAAAAACTGCATTTTTGTTAGGGAAGATGAAAACTGATCAAAAAAGACATTTTTTAATAGAATTTCTTGGCGCAAGTTAGTATTTTTTTAAAAATAAATTAATCCATGCTTTAAGGTCGATACATAACTCTCGCGTTCGCGTTCGTTTTCGTGCATTGGCAGTAACACCTTTAAAACTGAAAGGCTCATATGAAACAATTACTATTGTCAAAAGCAGTGTTATCGTGCGGGTCATACGATTTATCAAGGACAAACTTTTTAAGTTTGTTTCTCTTTATTACGTATAATCATATCCTCCGCATAAAATCCGGAAGATGGATTAGATAGACCTACGATATTTTCATATGAAAAAAGAGGATAAACATATAAATATCAGCAGTTGCAAAAACTTTGAGCGATGTCACTTCAAAGTCAGATTGACAAGTCAGTGACAAAATGAGTAATAGAAAACAATTTTCGGTTTTTTTGCATCCACAAGCGAAAAAAATGGTATTAAATCTAATAAAATATTACGAAAAAGAAAATTCACCGGCCAATATCCAGGAGACAGTAGCAAAAGCTCTGGGAATCGGTATAAGGACTGTGCAGAAAATTATGCATGAAAAAAAGCATAATTTACTACCGGAGAAGATTAAGAAATGTACACGAAAAAAGCCAAAGACAGAAGACTTAAATGACAATTTAAAAATGGATGTTCGTAATGTAATTTATACACATCAAAAACTAACATAACCCTTCAAGTTTTAAAAGAAGCTTTAAAAAATCGAGGCATATTGGAAATTGGACTAAAATCGTTGTCAAAATTAATAAAAATTTTGGGTTTTCGATATAAAAAGGACTGTAATCGAAGATTTTTATGCGAGTTGCCACATATAGCAAGTCAGCGTATCCAGTTTTTAAAGAAATACACGGAAAATGTTAATTCAAAATTTAGAAAAGTAGTATTTTTAGACGAGACTTGGATATTTTCTAATGGAAGAGGTTCGAAATCTTGGCAGGACGAGTCTGTAAAGTGTCAAGAGAAAAAAGGGATGTGGGACGGGAAAACGGTTCATCATTTTGCATGCAGGTTCGGCTCAAGTTTCGTTTACCTGAAATTGGTTATAAGGAAAGTATCTAGTTTTACATATTTTCTTTTCTAAATAACGGAAAATAAGAATTTTGCTGCGGAAATGCGTCATTTCCGTTCTGCACAGTTTAGTATACCTGAAATCAGTTACATGAAAACTTTGCATTGCATCTCATCCCAAACTCTTTCCCAAGCACGAAAATGTTAATATGTGTCTGCGGAAATTTGTCATTTTCATTTTCTGCGGTTGTATAGTTTAGAATATCTAAAATCAGTTACACTTTGATTTACATTCTAAATTCTTCTACATTTTTTAAGTAACGAAAACGAAGGCATGATTGCGGATGGAGGCAAAATAATCGATGGCATTATTGCGGAATGCTCGTATATATTTGTTCGATTGCCTGACTCAAGAAAGGATCACCCTTCTTTGTTTATATTCCTTGAAGTTCTCAAAGATATGCAGACAGATACTTATATGAAACTTCGTGACTCAGACAAATTATTGAGATTATCTAAAAAAAATTTCGGGCTGTCACGTATACGGGTATAAAATGTCACTGACAATACGATGCGTTCAGCCGTTATTTTTACATTCCGCAATCGTGCCCTCACTTCATTTTGTGAAAAACTGAATACTAATGTTTCGTCCGCAATCGTGCCGCGCCCTGGAAAAGCGCTCAAAATTTCCGTGAAAAATGTAAATGACAAATTTCCGCAGACAAATTTTTACTTTTTTATCTTGAGGAAAAAGTTTAGAATATAAATCAAAGCTTCTTTTTTATGTAACTGATTTCAGGTAAATAAACTATACAAAATTTTGTCGGAAAATCAAAACGACAAATTTCCGCAGTAACATTTTGGCATTTTGGTGCTTGGGAAAGCATTTGGGATGAGATGCCAAGCAAAGTTTTCATGTAACTGATTTCAGGTATACTAAACTGTGTATGAAAATGAAAATAACGCGTTTCTGCAATAAATTTTTTCATTTCCGAAAACTTCTAGAAAAGATTTCTTTTCCCTTTAAAGTATTTTTACCCCACCCAGCACCCCTATTCGCTCCAAGATCCCGCAAGCTTCTAAATTAAAAAAAAAAAAAAAGGGGTGTACAATGGAAATGACGCATTTCCGCAGGAAAATTTTTCATTTCCGTTGTTAAGAAGGGCTTCAATTCAAGAATCTTAAATTCAAGAATCTTAAATAAACAATCTACTTCATCCTGGAAGAAAAGTGATATTTATGACTGGCTAATAAAACAAAAACAAAATCTTTTACCCAATATGCTGAAACTAGAACTTCTTTTAATGGCAAAATCGAAATATTACGGGAAAATGGACATGAGGTTTTACCACTGCCGCCATACCACTGCCAGTTTACCGCAATAGAATTAATATTGGCTGGGGCAAAATCATATTACGAAAAACACGTGAACGATGGTCTTACATCAGATGAAGTGCAAATTGTTTGGCAAAATTTATTAAATTATATTACGCCGGAGTACTGGAAGAAATCTGTGGAACATACGGAGAAATTAATATGGGATTGGTGGAATTGAAAACGAGTTCTAGATGTCGAAATAGCACCAAAGATCATTGCGTAATTTGAAGACGACTCAGAAGATGAGGACTTTTTAAGTGATGATGATATTTTTTAGTCTATAATATTAAAAAGTTTCTGAAGGATTATATTAGTCTTGGACGACGTGTATAAATATATATATATATATATATATATATATATATATATATATATATATATATATATTCGTATATATATATATATATATATATAAGTATATTATGTATATTTTTTCATATATATATATATATATATATATATATATATATATATATATATACCGATATATATATATATATATATATATATATATATATGAATATTATATATATATATATATATATATATATAATATATATTTTTTATATATATATATATATTTTATGCTTATTTTTATATATATATATATATATATATATATATATATATATATAATATATATATATATATATATATATATATATATATATATATATATATATATATATATATATATATATATATACAGGGTGATAGTAAATAGGTGCGACAAATTTCAGGGGGCGATTCTGCTTAAAAAAATAATGACAGTTTGCTATATAAATGTAAGTCCGCAAATGATTCGTTTTCCGAAATTCGAGGTGTTAAAGTTTTTGTCAAAATCTGACGATTTATTCATTGCTCTAAAACCGGTCGAGATATGCCAATGAAATTTGGTGGGTTTAAAGAGGCAGTTATTGCGCGTTTTTGACATGCAATTAAGAATTTATATTCATCATTGGCGCGTATACCGGTGGTAATCTCAATTTTTTTAAAGAAAAAATGGTACGCCACTGAGACATTTTAAATTAAAAATCATTTTTCAATTCCTCGTTCAATTTGTGACAAAAAATGTCTTTTACCTTTTTTTCTATGGGGCGCGGTTTTTATGCAAAAAAATAACGCGTATTTTTCATTTCTTTAATACATTATCAAGAACTATCTAATAAAATAATATTAAACCAGAACAATAAAAGAAAGTAACACTAATAATATCTTAAATAGGCGTAAAGCTACAACAAATGTTGAAAATGACCTTCCTTAGACGTGACACAAGATTCAACTCCTCGCCTCATTGATTGTCGTATTCGCGCAAATATTCATGGCGTATTTCTTAATGTCTCACAGCCGGCTATAATTCGATTCCTCAGGTCATCAACATATTCGACGGGAGTGGAATAAACTAATGACTTAAGAAAACCCCAAATGCAAAAATCTAGAGGATTTAAATCCGGCAATCGAGCAGCCCAATTTTCCGTACCTTTCCTTCCTATCCAACGATTTGGATATACTGTATCTAAGTGAGTACGTACGTCAATGCTAAAATAAACTGGTGTACCATCATGCATAAACCAAACCACCGTTGTGGGAGGAAATCTGGACCGATTGAATGATCATCAATTACCCCAAGCCATACATTTATTGAAAACTGATGCTGAAAATGAACTTCAAAGATTCCATGTGGATTTTCCTCAGCGCATAAGTTTGTTATGGAAATTTCGTATACACTATCGTTCAAAAGTAGCCTCATCAGTAAAGAAAACATTTGGAATTTGTTTGATTTAATGAGGAATCCATTGGCAAAAAAATAGGCGCGGAAAAAAGTCTCTAGGTAGTAGAGCTTGCACACCTGTTCTTTAAGGATTTGAAATACACTGAAGTTGCTTACATTCAACATGTTGGCAATCTTTCGAGAATAGTCTCTTCTAGTTGCACAGTTTGTACCTCTCGAGGGCGCGCTCAGTCAGCCGTTTGTTTCTTTAATGTACCATTTTCGCCCAAATGTTGGTGAAGACGAGCAAATATTGTGTGATGGGGTACCCTTCGCCCTAGATACAACTCAGCATACAATGGTCGAGCTTGCCAAACATTTCCATTACTTCGACAATAAATGAAATCCATATCTGACAATTCCGCATTTGTAAAATTTTCCATTCTTTTCGATAAAACAAAAATTTATTACAATAATGTTATTGCAAACTAAAAAGCTTAAAATTGAAGAAACGCTAATTTGACATTTCGTTAAAATATTCGTATTTAACAGATAAATGTTGACAGTAGCCTACTAGATAACGTATTAAAGAAATGAAAAATACGCGCTAAGATGTTTTATTTTTTTGCATAAAATCCGCGCCCCTTACGAAAAAAAGGCAAGAGAGATTTTTTGTCACAAATTGAACGAGGAATTCAATAATGATTTTTAATTTGAAACATTTCATCAAAGATAGAACGTTGCTTTGATATTTCAGGCATTTGAAATACATAGTTTGGTGTACAACTGTGGTAAAATTATCGACGAAACTGAATTTCTATGTAATAAGTGTACATTTTCAACATTACGTTGATTTTTTCTTTGTGAAATTATTCTGGATATGTATCGGATGCTATTCAAAAACTTAAAACTAGTAGAATGTTCAAAATTAATTAATAACGCCGAACCAGATAAAAGAGAATTATTAATTTAATATCGCCATGAAGACAAAACAAACCATAGAGGAATTGATTATAAACTTGCAAATTTTTCAAAGCCATTATTTATTGGAAATCTTTTAAGTTGGACGAATTATTAATATTATATATTAATAATTGTGAAATATGTCAAACGTCAAAAATTTTAACCATTATTATAGATAAATCCAAATATTCTCAAATCTGCTGCCACCTTATATTGGTAATGTAATGTGGTGTTGTGAACAACTAATTAATTTCTTCTCCTTTTTACGTATCCCGGAATAAATTGTTTCAAATAATATCAAAACCCACTTTACTAACCCAGACCCCTTATCATCATTAATAAAATTCCCTAATGGAAAGACTATATCTTACATTAATCGAACATATTCGATTACTTCGAGAATCAAATCCCAATCGAGAAGTTACTAAGCTTATTTTATATGCAATTATTGTTTATGTTAATACAATCCATTCTAGCACAAATTTTACATCATATGGTCTTGTCTTCGGACACATTGATTCTAGAGATCTAATAGACATTAATACCTACTAATGTGCATACAGAATACGTTAATAACCACAAGAACAATTCGCAAATTTGATATGAAAAAAATGCAGAAGAATCTCAAGAATTAAAACAAAAAACAATAGATAGGGCAAATAAGGATAAAACCCCAACCAATTTAGTAACAGGCTCACGAATTGTTAAAAAATCTAATAATATATCGGAACAATTAAAAAGATATATTTAAGCCCACTTATATTAACAGTTATATTTAGAAAAATCCAAAAAACAGATATAAAGAAATTGAACACGTTAACGAGATTAAAGTAACACCCTTGTTTCAGATGGTGGACCATCGACGGCAGCTCAAAATTCCATGATTGAAAAATGAAATAGATTTTAAAAAAATCACCCAGCAATACTACCATCGCTAAACTTGAATCCATTCAATGGACTTTCGTTAAAAAATATTAATCTGTACCATTTAACTGACCAACTTCAAATTTAAAGAACAGTCAAAAATCAATATACATAAATATTTAAAATAATAGCGAATATTATAAATAATACTTTAGTTCCTTTAATACATTATACACACTTGAAAAAAGAATAGAAACCCTATTATAACAAATTGCCTCAAATAAAAAAAGAGGTTTCTCAACCCCCTACGTTCATTTATAAAATGTATAACTTGGAACTTAGGTCAAAATAACGCAAAAATCACAAATCACACATAATGATACAAGCAGAAAACACGAATAATAAAGTCCAAGTCAAACAAATAAGTTATGTCGAAAATAAAGAACTTATACAATCATCTAAACTCAGATAAACTTCCTTTAGAAGCAACATACAATGTACTTAAAAAATCACAAAAATTCAAATTTCTTTAAAAACCTTAATATCGTGTTAATATTTGAACTTCCTCTTGTGAAATCGGAGATGTCAATATTTTAGGTTGTTTCCTTTTCCAATTCCCAGTAATCAATCATTTGTCGTTGATATTCTTTAGAAACCGTACCTAACACTAGACAATATTAAATATGCCCATATGGACCAAAAATGTTTCGGAATTCAACCACAGAAGTACTTGTGTAAGGAAGTTCACACCACGTTTGTCGAAGACAACCCCTCCTGCGTTGTTCAACTTATTAAGCATCACCCAAATATTAGGTTCTGCAACCCATTTGAAACTCAAACTGCACGAGATCCAGACAACGAAAATAATTGCCAAAAATGCAAAGATAACATACCCTTATATGATTCCTATATTTTTGAGTCACCCCAGGATGTAAAATTCAAATAAAGGTAATCAGGCTTGAACCATATAAACCAAGCCAATTATCCTTTATTGGAAATAGTCTTCCAACCCTTAACTGAAGCCAAATTGAGAAGCACCAAAGTCTATTCTACAACTCTCCTAGTATGGACCTAGGCTACGTAAACCTGAAAACCACTAAAAATCAAGGGAAAGGGAACGACTTCAACATATACGAAAAGAAGACCAGTTTTTATACAATATTACAACTTACTTGTAATATCAATTATTGCATTTTTCCGAAAACTTGTCTGTCTGTTCGCGGCGTAGCTAAAAAACTACTTATCCGATTGACTTCAAACTTTGGTAAAAAATTAAGGGTCATCTGGGGATGACCTGGTAACATTTTGGTAAAAATTCAATATGGTGAAACAAAATGGCGGCCTAGTGAAGTGTTAAAAAAATTATTATTAAAACATAACTCATCCAATTTATTTATTATTATTTTGCAAACACATCAAGTATGATGTTGAAATCAAGTGGTAAAATTTTGGTACGAATCCAAGATGGCGGAACAAAACGGAGGCATAATAAAATATTTAAAAATTCAGACTGAAAAAAACTCCTTAATGGTTTGATTTCACATTGTCTGCCATAACTAATTGTGGTATAGGGATCAACTAGTAAAATATTAGTACTAATTCAAGATGGTCGAACAAAATGGAGGCCCAATAAAATGTTTGTAGTCGTGAAAAAACTCACCCTCTCAGGTTTTACACATCTTTACGTTTTAGCGTCCCTAGATCCCAAAAAATATGTTTTATCAATTCTGTTCGTCCGTCTGTCGGTCTGTCTGTCTGTTCGTGGAATAGCTTAACCCGATTTACTTTAAATTTTGGTCAAAAATTAAGGGTCATATGGGGACGACCTGGTAATGTTTTGGTAAAAACCCAAAAATGGCGAAACAAAATGGAGGCGTAGTGAAATGATAAAATAATATTATGGAAAAACTGCCAATTTATTTCAAATGTTGCTTACACATCAAGTATAATATTGGAATCAACTGGTAAAATTTTGGTACGAATCCAAGATGGCGGAACAAAATGGCCGAATAGTAAAATATTTAAAAATTAAGCCTGAAAAAACTACTTAATGGATTGATTTCAAATTGTGTGCCATAGCTAAATGTGGTATGAAGCTCAACTAGTGAAGTGTTACTAATTCAAAATGGTTGAACAAAATTGCGGCCAAATAAAATTTTTGTAATCATGAAGAAAATCACCCTCTCAGGATTTACGTAGCTTCACGTTTTAGCGTCCCTAGATGCCAAAAAACATGTTTTATCATTTTCGTCAGTCCGTCTATCGGTCTGTGTGTCAGTTCGCGGCACAGCTTAAATACTACTTACCCGATTGACTTCAATATGGCGGAACAATGGTTAAAAATGTTTGTTAAAGTGGGGTTAAGATCCAGCAAAAAAAAAAACAAGTATTTTTTTAAATTGTTGACGTTTCGCAACTTAATTATTGCATCCTCAGGACGCATATATCTTATATCCTGCATGAAACCCATATTATCAGTACTTTTACGTTGTTCCGCATATATTACCTAGATATTAAGTTACTAAATGGTATTCGTTAACAATTCTTTGTTATTGTTAGAGTGGCGTATTATTTGAAGTTAGGACCCAGCAAAAAAAACAAAAGACTATTTTTAAATAGTCGGTGTTTCGCAACTTTATTGTTGCATCTTCAGGACACATGTAGATTCTATATCCAGCATGAAACCCATATTTCAGTCTTTACATATTCCGTTTGTCCGCAGATATTTCCTAGATATTAAGTTTCTAAATGGTTTTCGTTAACGATCATTTTGTTTTTATGTTAGAGTGGTGTATTATTTGGGGTTAGGATTCATTAAAAAAACAAAAAGACTTTTTTAAATTGTCGACGTTTCGAAAGTTTATTGTTGCATCCTCAGGACACATTTATGGATTCTATATCCCGTATGAAACACATATTTTCAGTCTTTACCTGTTACGTTGGACCGCAGATATTTTCCAAATATTAAGTTTCTAAATGATTTTGGTTAACGTTTCTCTTGTCGACAATTTTATATAATATATATATATATATATATATATATATATATATATATATATATATATATATATATAAATATATATATATATATATATATATATATATATATATATATATATATATATATATATATATAATATATATATATATAAAAGATAAACTTTCGAAAAAGTATGACAATCTTCTAAGAAAATCGAGTCAGCCACAAGGATCACCAGTAGACGTCGAGAAATTAGTACATAATATATCATCCTACAGTCTCTCAAAGAGTAAAAAATCCGTACTGAGTAAGGGTTTTATTTTTGCGATATCTCCTAAAGAAATCCCTAAAGAAGAAATAGCTGGAGTGGAAGCTGTTCTTAACTCCTCTGAAGAAACAAAAGCAGAGGAAATTCGACAAGAGGTGGCAAGAATTTTAAGCTCAAGCAAAACACCAAAACAAAACCTAAATGCTACTGAACAAAGGCCCTTAATAAACCTTAGAAAAAGTAAAGACATCACAATCCTTCCAGCAGATAAAGGAAACGCAACTATGGTTATAAATACTCAAGATTACGTACAAAAAATGCAGGATATCCTATAAGACAATTGTTATAGGCCTGTTCCAAGGGACCCGACAACGTATCTAGAAAAAACAACTAAAAATAAAATAAAAAGTTCATCAATAAACCCCGAAATTCATCAAAAAATCATACCACGGGAAAAGTCGAGCAGATGTCCTAAACTCTATGGTTTACCAAAAATACGCAAACCAGGGGCGCCCATTGTTAGTGCTGTTAATTCGCGGCTACAAAAACTGGAGAAATACCTTTCTGAAATTATGCAACCAACTGTAGAAAAAGCTGATTCATTTGTAAAAAAGTCGGAGCATTTCACTCGAATTATACGAGATATCGTCCTTGAAAAAAACGATATCATAGCAAGCCTAGATGTCAAATCGTTATATCCCAGTATTCCCATCGACGAAGCATTGGACAAGATTGCTATGAACGAGGATTTCCAGGCACATATAATAGAACTCTCGGAGCATTGCCTCAAAGATACTTATTTTTCTTTCAACGGGCAAATGTATAAACAAATAGATGGTGCTCCAATGGGGTCCTCGCTATCACCAGTAGTCGCGAATTTATTTATGATATACTTCGAGAAAGAAGCTCTCGAGAAAGCAAGTTTAAAGCCCAATATATGGATTCGTTATGTGGATGACATATTTATTATATGGCAACATGGTCATGCAGAGCTCGAAAAATTTCTGACTCACGTAAGTTCAATCCACCCCAGAATACAATTTACTCTAGAGTTAGAGGAAAACAACAAACTACCATTTTTAGATGTTTTGGTCACAAAACTGCCTAACGGACATTTCGAATACATCGTGTATAGAAAACCAACACACACAGACAGATATTTAAATGCAAAATCACATCACACCAGCACAAATTCAAGCTGTGGCAAATACTCTAATATCCAGATCCGTGCGATTAACTGAAACACAGACTAGACAAAACGAATTTAAGGTAATATCTAGTGTTGTAAAGAAAAATGCCTACACAAATCGCACCATAGAGAAAGCTATTAATGCACAGGTTTCCCGAACAACGAACAACAAAAATTGCGAACCGGGAAAGCAACAAGTAGTCTTACCATTTGTAAAAGGCATAACAGACAGAATCGGAAGAATTCTTAGGAAACACAACATACAAACAATACACAAGCCCCAAACAACTATAGGTAAACTACTTGGAAACCCAAAAGATAAAATCAAACTGGAAAACCACGGAGTATACAGTATTCCGTGCCAAGACTGTGAAAAGTTGTACGTGGGGCAAACTAACAGGCGAATATCAGCAAGAGTGGAAGAGCATAAACTCCGCATCAGAAATAAACAAACAACCTCAGCTTTATTACTACATCATCAGGAAACCGGCCATAAAATAAATTTCGATGGGTGTAGGGAGATTGCCAATATAGAACATTATAAGACCAGAATAATCCGAGAAGCCATAGAAATTGAAAGCAAGGTGATTTGAATAAAAGGGACGAATCATTAAAACTACCAACAGTATGGAAGACAATAATCGACAAATCTAAAATCGCAAAAACTCAAGCGCAATTAGCGCAACAACAACAGCACCATCCGGAAAACATAAATAGCGACCAACGCCTGTGCAGATATAACCTTCGGCCCCGAGTGGGGGTATAAAAGGAAGCGTCGCAGTCACCAACACTTCTCACCAAAGCAGAAGCACCCAGATAATGAGCAGACGACTGCAAGAGGACGTTGATAACCTTCATGACTGGTGTGTCAAATGGAAGGTTAAGATCAACCCCCAGAAGTCCCAAGCAATCCTATTCCAACGTAGGAGACTGGCCCCAAGAGCTAGAATCCGAGTTGGAGATGTCGAGATCCCTGGGTTACACGAGGCCAAGTACCTAGGGATGACCATGGATAGAAGCTTGACATGGAATAACCATATCAACGCAGCGAGGACAAAAACCAGACTAGCGATGGGTAAACTTTATCCACTGCTCTGTCGGAAAAGTGAAATGGGACTGAGGACCAAGCTACTACTGATCCAAACAGTAGCCAGGAGCCAACTCACATATGGCTCCACATCCTTCGGATATGCTTCTAAATCCCACCTTACGAAGCTAAAGAGGACAGAAAACAAACTCATTAAGATGGCAGCTGACGCCCCATGGTTTATCAGGAATGAGGATCTGCAGCGTGATCTTCAATGGACACCTATCGAAGACTTCATGCGGTAAAAGGCTACCCGAGCCTTCAGGGCAGCAGAAAATCACCCCAACGAAAGCCTACGAGACCTGGTAGACTACAATCCGCTAGCTCCGAGACACAACAACTGGACAAGGTACAGGAGACCCAGACACGGGCTCCTGCACTAATATACTCTAGGATGGAAGTGGGCAAATCGAAACTTCTGAGTCTCCGTGCTCCTCAGGAACTAGATCTTGCTCACCGAAACCCCAAGAGTATCAACAAGAGGCCATCAAATTCCAAGAAGAGGACTCCCAGGTACCTCAGCTGGCTCCGGCGTGAGTTGCAGCTGAACCTGAGGTAAAAGAAGAGGATCCCAGGTACCTCAACTGGCTCCGGCGTGAGCTGCAGTTGAACCTGAGGTAAAAGAACACCCCACCTCAGCCTCAACACTGCCGGATCACGGAACAGCAGTGTCGCTGAGGGCACAGAAGAGGACCAAAAACTCGAAGACCACCAGGCACACTGACGGAGGGCCACTGACAACGGCAGACTGGACCACGGGACAGTAGGACGCAGGCAGCGGCAATCCAGACAGAAGGAAGGAGGACAACAGAGAAATATCCCCCCCCCGGATAAGGCGACACTTCCCTACTAATAATATTTTTATTTTCAGATGACTACAAGTATCGAGAGGTGGCAAAAACATCCTGCCAAGTGAGGACCTCCCCCCCCCTACGACAGCGAGGACCATGTCCTTCATAGGAGTTTCTCCCGAAAGGACGGCATTAACCCCATCGAAGGATCCTTGGCTAGCCCAATGATGGTCCATCTGATGGGGGCCCGTTGGGGTTTAGTGGGTATTGTTGACTCCGACAGGTGGAGACCTGTCAGAGCAACGAGTCCCATACTGTCTTCCCTTCTACTGGAAGGGAATTCGTGCGTAAAAGCATTCCCCATCGACACAAAAAAAAAAACCATCACTTCAGTCTCTATTCGGACGCGAGAAAGAAAGCTTTGAAAATGCCAAATGTGATTTTGGCGAAACTTCAGCAAAACTGTTCTTTTCAGAACGACAGTAGTGAACGGATGTACACCCGGAATGAAAACACCTTGTATTTTTCTATCCGTGAAGGAGTAAAAATCAATATATATATTATATATATATATATATATATATATATATATATATACATATATATTGAAGAAAAATCAAATGTGAATATGGGATACTTATTGAATTTATTTTAAATTATATCCAAACGTCAAGTGTGGCGTAGGTAGAAAGGAAATGGTAAACCTATTGGTAGGAATCCAATATAATGGAACAAAATGCGCCCACCGCCCAATAAAAATGAAGGGACAGTATATGTAACACCTATATACTGTGACTATGTACTGAACTAACTTGAATCACACTTCGCTCTCCCGAATAAAAGTAATAATTCATATCGAGGGAAGTTCGGGGTAGATTTGTTTGTTTTTTTTTTCGGCACTTTTTCCTACGAGCTTTTTTTGTGGCAGTATAACAGATTAGTTCCCAGCTGTATCTCAACTAAATAGGGTGTAAAGACCAAAAAACAATTAAATGCAAACTCCGATTACCCAAATATTGAAAAAAATAATATGAATTTCTGAAAAACATTAAATACCTTTAAAATTTTTAGTAATCTTTGAAAAGACGAAAAACAATTTTTTTAGTTGTCAATCGGTTTTTTTTTCTCTTCCCACCCCCTCCCCAACAACAAGGGTCTCGGTCTAAGGACGTCCCTGCGATTTATGAATTTCTGCACAATCTAGGGTTATTCTAAACCTTATAGCACGCTCATGAAGTATTTTTTTTAAAACAGTCTCATTTTATAATTTGAAATTTCAAAATTTCTCAAAGATTCCCCTCTCTAGCCCGAGAAATAAAAAATAACTCTTGCCTGAGGCGCGCAAAAATGTTTTACACTAGGGCACCACATACTCCGAAACGGGTCTGCATTTAGGAACTTAAAATTGCCTAAAATTTCTCCTTAAAACACTTCTAAAAGAAAACGTAATATTCACAAGAAAATGTCTACTTTTTGCAGATTCTACATAAAAGTAAATTAGTTTTATGAGTTAAGGCCTATAAAATGCATTTTTATGACATTCTTCCTTCTTGGTTTTTCCTATTGACCGCTCCATACGCGCTTCTTCTAGGTGAACTATTATAGGCAATAAGTTTTCAGGCCATCTAGCCTGAAATCGTGCGCATCCTGATAACAGCTCCCGTCCGCGCGTTCGGATTTTCTCGGTTTCTATCGAGAGGGAGGGGGCGCGCAACGTTGCCGCACTGTGGAAAAACCGGGATGTCGGCCGAGACTAGCCGGGAAATGATCGAAGAAAAGTGAAATAAGGTCAGACCGACTTTTGTTGGCAAATTAAGACGCATTGTTATTGTTGATATAATTTGGATGGTTATGACCTTACATGCATTGGAATGGCATGTATTTATGAAAAAAAAGTAGGTAGGTTTTCATAATAATTTGTTTGGTATTCTATATTCATTCTAGTTTTATGGTAATAATTAGTTTTAAAAATAATCTTACAGTTTGGTGTCATGAGTCATGAGTATGAAAAGTGGTTTTCAAACGTGTTATACGCCTAAATTCATTGTATTCTCTTGATTTCTTACATTACAATGAAACTCTTACTAACTTACAAATAGGGATTAGATATTTTTGAAACTCTGATATTGAAAAGTACAGGCTCTAACTGAGCAACCACTAATCAAAT
>JAUTXW010003674.1:0-62738 GCA_030620095.1 Kuschelorhynchus macadamiae | reverse complement strand
GCAATAATCTGATGTGGCGCGAGTCCATGGAGAAGAGCGCAGATTGAAGAAGTCCGAGGTGATACCACTTGATAGTCCGGGGCACGCGAGATACCAGGTCACAGAGTTCGCAGATGAAGAGATGTCAGAAGAACGTGGTAAGTTCAAGTGTTAAAAAAAGGACATTTCAGTATAAATGTTTGTTATCGTTTTCACCAATAATTGTCGGGTTTTCCCATTCTATTGTCATTTTTACCTAGTGAATATTCTATTGTTATTGCCTCGAGTAAAACTAAATGTTTCAATCTAAGGGGGTAGGAAATTCTAACAGAATAGACTATAATCTAAGTATAGAGTACACATTTTTATATATTCTAAATATAATTCAAGCAATATGTTACTAAAACTGTTGGTTCTCACGTTCACACTTAAACAGGCTTGATTATTTCACAAGAATTATAGATAAATTTATCTAATATTAGTTTCGAAATTTTACCAAACCTAGATAAGTATCATATAACTCAAATACTACAATCTAGAGTATAGACAGATTTATGGATGAGCGTTCTTAAAAGGTTTCAATTTATGCCTTCCTTTACGAGGGTTTATCGTCCCATATGTTCCCTGTTTCTTGTTACAAATATTAATTGAAACATTTTATTTGGTTCGATGCAATGATAATAAATGGTCAATTTGCTATGTTGAAAATACAATAGAGTACTTTGTATCAGAAGCATTACCAAAAAGCCATGTTTTTGGGGCATAATTTCCCCTACAGAAAAGATAAACTGAAAGGGTTTTTCGTGCCTTTTTTTCGCAATGACTTTTCGGACCCATATTGTGGATAAGTTAGTATAGGCTTATATATTAAATTATATACATAATCTTAAGACGCAGAATTGAAGGGAATATCTATTTTTTTAATCTATTTATTCACTTTTAATTATCATGGACTGAATTTCTAGGACGAAGTTCCGAACTTAAAGTTTAGAGTAGGGACTTAAGCTTAACCATTCACAGCTTTATTCGTTTTGTCCTAACTAATAAAATCAAAGAGGGGATTGGTAGGGGGTAGATCTAGTAATAGCTGAGCTAACTTTGTATTTTACGGGAAGTTTAAAAGTTAGTCTGTATCAGAATTTTGATTCTTATAGTTGATTTTAAATTCTTCTTTTGTGGTGGTTTATGCGGCTTTACGTATACAGTGGGTTATTAAAGTTAAGGATTTTTCAAAGATATTTTATTTTCATTCTATGATTTATTTGGGGAGTAACTGGTTTACAAGAGTTAAATTTACGGGTTATTTAAAGATTCTTATTTTCTTTTCTTTTGTACTAAGGTTGGGGATTTTAAGATAATTCCCTCATTTTCTAGATATAAATACTTTTTTTTGTTATTAGTTTTAAGTATTATTTTTGTACAGCATTTCACTTTCTTTATTTTTGTTAATAGATTTTTAAGTTGTTTTTTTAAAAACCGAATCTTTTATTTAAATAAACCACCTGATAGTTAAAGTAAAAATATATTCAAGAAGAAGATACCATTGTTGTTGCAGTTTGCTGTTGTTCGAGTTTATATGGCCGCAGAATTGGTGAGATAAAATTTATAAATAAATTGTACTAACAATTATAATTGCAAATGGTTTAAATTATAATTCACGAAGAAGCCTATAGAGTACCTTTGATTTTACTTATCATATATTAGTTAATTTCAGTATTGTGACAGGGTTGCCCGCTACGTCTCAAATAAATATATAAAATAAATAAATAATTTTAAATATAATAATCAACCGCTCGATAACCCTGCTACAATACGATGTGAGTTTTTTTATTTTTAGGGATATTAAACTTTAATTGATGTGCGAATTTTATGTTGTATGGTTCAAATAAATGTGCGAGTTTCTCTTATATATAGGGCTGGTACATAAGGTAAAGAGAGATAATTAGTTTTATTAGTACCACAAGTAGTTTTTTGTTGGTTCTGGTTGTAGAATAAATAAATTCGATTTGTAAAAATTTTGTTTATTAATTTAATAGGATAATTATCAAGCGTTAAATCCCCTTTTGCTTTGTTATGGCGTGTTCCCTATATTCAGGATTGGAGAGTTTTATTGCTCGATAAGCAAGTTACTGATTTTTTATGCGACATAGGATGTTGGGAATTATAGTTGAGATATCTGGAAAACCAAGGTTTTTAAGTGTACCACTCTGTTCTTATTTGGCTTTCATTGTGGTGAAGAATCTAAAAAGTTTTTTTTTCTTTTTCTATTTCTATTGCAAATTGCGGTTTCTGATATTTATTAAATATATCTGTTGTTCTATTATTAGGTGTTGCGCAGATGGAATCATCCACGTACCAAAAAAAGAAACGCATATCAAAATTTAAGTTTTTTATTACGTTTTCTTCTAGGTCTTCCATAACAATTTGTGAGATGATATGGAAATTGAGGCACCCATCGCCTAGCCATTAATTTGCTTGTAAAATTTTTTTCGCACAAAAAATATGTTGAGTCGATTGTTAGTTCAACAGCTTCCACAAATTCATTTAAAGGAATGTCTATACATTTTTTAATTTTATTCCACTTTTTTGTTATTGTGACGTTGATGGGAATGTTGGCATATAGAGATATTACATCTAACGATATTAACATCTAACAAACACCTTCGGCTTCGGCCACAAACAGTACATCCAGTTGCCACCTACGGGGACGGCCTTTAGGTACCAAATAGAAATTGAAGATTATGTGCGGATAAATTTGACGGTTTTAATCAACAAAAGAAAGTATTTAGAAAGAAATGACACCTCGTGCGACCAAACTAGGACAATTTAATCCATCGCGTCATATACAGTGTGGTCCGAAAGTCGGGAACCGGGCACTTAAGGCATTAAGTCAATTGTAAATAAAATAACTATGCAAAATAATCCAACCATGAACAAAGACCTACAAAATTAGATTCAAGGTCAAAATCCTGGTTCCTCGTTCCAGGAAGTAGGGCTAGACATCGCCAGGTGTGCAACTGGAACTAAAGGGACTTCTCCTTTACAACTATTCGATACGCTATCAAAAGGTCTTAACCGTGATATAAATAAAGCATTATCGAGGATCCCGACTGACAAGAGTTGCTGGCGTACCTAAAAATGATGTACAAATCAGAGACGAAAGCCCCGGATATCCGGAAGACAATATAACGCCCGACCCGAGGGGCTTGTCTCAAGAAAAGAGTCTTTGTGTTCCCAAACGAGACAATATATAAGTTATCTAGTCAATATCCTCCGCCACTCTACGATAACTTCAAGTGAACTCACGGAAAATGAATTACCCCAGAATCATATGTAATTATAACATAGTTCCCATTATCAATATTTTAATAAAGTCTGGCTTAGAATATCGAATGTTGTAGTTGTTATTTATATAAAAAAAATTAAAAAGGAGCCTTACAGGGAAAATATTTTAAGATTATAGCCATAAACAATGCAAGAATCTTTTAGTTTTTATCAATGTTAAGTGCATGGATATCATTTTGGTGATTTTGCTGTAAGTAATATTCGTTAGAGGTTAGCCTGCGAAAACTTTAACTAAAGAAAAAATAAACTCTTTTAAATTTCTTTCTTTCTTCAAAATTACTAATATTTAGTGTAGCGAGTTGTGAAGACATGAACTAAACGAAGTGAATTAAAAAAGTTATTTCATAATTAAAAAAGATGGGAATTTTAAATACTAAAAAACTTTCGGCAAAGTTCTATCATCACTTAAACCTATATAAAATTTATTAGATCTGAATGAGTTTGCGTTTGTCGTAACACGAAAGTTAGTTAGAAAAAAATACTTCCCTTTTCACAGAGAAGTGACAATAAGCAAAACAAGTTTTTCTGTAAATATAATGGTAGCGCTGAACTTTTGACAAGCCTCTGGGCACAACAGTCATGTGTAAATATTTAGAGATGTTACTCTTGATCATAACTGGAGCAAGAAATACATGCTTAAGACATACATGATGAAAAGAAAACATTTGTTTAAAACTCCCTGCATATTATCATATATATATATATATATATATATATATATATATATATTGTTAAGGAAACTCCTAATTTCTTATTTATTTCTTTATTATCTACAATTTATTTTAATTGTCAAATTAATTATTACTTATTTTGGGCATAAATGATGCGTATCTTAGTTATTTTATTATCACATCATTTACAGGTATATTTAATTTTATAACTATTCATAACGCACAAATTTGGTATTAAGCCTCTTAAGCACTCTAGAAGTCGTGCATCTGATTCTACATGCTCGACGAAAAGAGAGAACTACTCCGACCGGCATTGAGATAGTACGAAAATATGTACGGTACTTGCTTACAAAACTTCTAACAGTTTCGTGAGTTCGGTCTATATTTCCGACAGGAAAACACTTTCCTTCTCTCCAATACTCCAGTACATCGAAGTGACAAGTGAACAAAGAAAAATCCCAGCACCACAAGAGAAGGGCCCTTCGAAGCCGACGAACTGTGCTGTTTAAGGTAAGAGTACCTTTTACCTCTTTTGTGCGTTCTTTCTTTTACTCATTTACCACTTTTTCACACCTATCATACAGTCCACTGTTTACATGCGTTACCGCATCATTTTGGTACCTTCTCCGCGGATTTGAATTAGTATTTAAAATGATTAATTCTAAATCTTTAAACGCCATTAAAAATATTAATTTTTTCATTTAATTTCGTCCGGCAGTCCGGCCGAGGCGATCGATAATCCTTGCGCATACGTTTATCGCTCAAAACTCGTGCGCGAAGTTCCAGCCGGTACTTCTCTCTACGTATTTTTATAAAATGGATATTTCAGGGATTTAAGAGCCCAACTCATCGTTTTAATAAGGTTAATAATACGTTCATGTAGCTAATTTAATTTGTATTAAAGCGTTTGAATGCAACCTATATTTTCTGGTAAAGACTTAAAGTTTACATATTTATAGTTGCATTTCACACAATTTTTCAATTGTTTTAAACAAGAATATTATATTATAAATTAATTTAATATACATCAATTTCTTTCGCCAAAATTGTCAATAATTTAAATTTAGCATGTCGGATAAACTGGCAAAACTTAAACTAAAACGAACTACAGCATATAATAGATTAAAGGAGACATATGACGTGGGACTTGAGGTCTCAGAAGATAGTTCCAAAAAATCTACCTTTCTTGCAAGGGTCGAAGGAATTGATAAAGTGTACGACGATTTTCAAACAGTTCATAATCAAATTGTTTCTTTAATATCTGAAGATGAGTTTAGTACATACGACTCATTACGAGTTGCTGCTGATAAGGTGTTTTATGGCGCAAAAGCGATAAAACATGAAATTTTAATAAGTGATTCAAATGCAAATGTATCTTTAAATATTTCTCTCATAGGTACTACACCTAAATTCACAGCTAGGTTGCCAAAAATAGTTTTACCCATATTTGATGGGGAATTTAAGAAATGGTCAGGTTTTTTTGATCTCTTTAATAGTCTTATACACCAAAACACTGAACTTTCCCAAGTAGAAAAATTCCAATATCTCCTTACGTCATTGGATAAAGAACCATTATCTTTAATTAAGGGTCTTCCAGTAACTGACAATAATTACATAGTAGCTTATGAAATAATTGAAAAAAGGTATCAAAATAAAAGATTATTAGCTACTTACCATTATAATGAAATTTCTCAAGTCTTTTCTGTTCAAAGGGGAACTTCTAAAGAACTTAGAAATATTTTAAATATTTTTTCGGAAAATTTAGCCGCCCTTCGTGTTATGCAATTCCCTGTCGATCAGTGGGATTTTCTTTTATTGAATATGCTTCTTCAGAAATTGGACATAGCTACCAGAACTGATTTTGAAATACAAAATACTTCAGACTTTCCGACTTACTTTGAATTAAAATATTTTTTGGAGAATAAATGTAAGGCATTAGAGTCAGTTCAGTTGGCTGTTCCAAACAACAATAATTCAGGGTTTAAAGTAAACAATAAACAGAATAATTCTCATTTAAGTTCTAGAAACACTAAAACCTTTCAAAATAAAAATTCGCTTCCAGCATTCATGACTTCAACTTCGGCTAATCAAAATAATACATCTAACCACAATAACACCCTTAATCATAGTAATTTAAAATGCATCATGTGTTCTTCATCACATGCATTATATAGGTGTTTCGCATTTATTTCTAAAACTCCCAAAGAAAGATTTTCTTTTGCAAAACAACATAATTTATGTACGAATTGTCTTGCTTCCCAACATTCTGTTCGGAAATGCATTTCCTCATCTAAATGCAGGGTTTGTGGATTATCTCATCATACATTATTACATGTAGACAAAAATGCGGAGACCGTTTCACCTGTCGAACAACAGTCGTTTACAGATCCAACGTTGCCAAGTTCTTCACAATGTCCGAAAAATTCGGAACCAAATATTAATCTTGCCATTAATGCTATGACGAGTACAGTAACTACTCATCAATCTACCGTCCTTCTCTCCACAGCTGTTGTAGAAGTCAAGGATAGTCGAGACAATTTTCAAAAAATTCGAATCCTTTTCGATACTGCTAGTATGGCCAACTTTATTTCTGAAAAATGTGTGAATAGACTTGGACTATCTCGTATTCGATCTTCAATTCCAATTGAAGGATTAAACGATATGTCAGCTCAATCCAATAGCGGGATAACCCATTGTACTATAAAACCTTGTGGCCAGCTAGATCCTAGGTTTTCTTTTAATGCTATTATTTTACCAAAAATATGTTCGGATCAGCCGAAAATTAATGTCGACCCTTCACAGTGGTCACATATTCGCTACTTAAAATTGGCAGATAACTCTTTCCATATTCCCGGACCGATCGATATGCTAATTGGTGCGGAATTGGTTCCTTTAGTTTTAGGTTCTGGTCGTGTTTTTGGTCAGCCTGGTCAACCTACTGCTCTAGAGACCATATTTGGCTACATTCTTCAAGGACGTTCAAATAGTGCTGAATTATCTAAATCTCATACAGTCTTATTCAATTGTCATACATCTGTAGATATGAATCTTGACTTGCTACTTAAAAAATTTTGGGAGATTGAACATATCCCTAAAATCTCTTCTTTGTCCTCTGATGACATAAAATGTGAACAGATTTACAAATATCTTACTTACAGAGACATTTCTGGTCGGTTTTGTGTGCCCTTGCCATTTAAGACCAATGAACCCACATTTGGCGATACATATTCCCAAGCCTATCGTTTCTTCTGCACACTGGAAAAGCGATTATCTAAAAATCCTGAACTTAGACAATCCTACTCGGATTTCATGCAGGATTACTTGGATAGCGGACACATGACTCTTGTCGCAAAGTCCGACTTCAAATCACCTAAAGCATATTACATGCTTCATCATTGTGTCACAAATAATGAGAACCCGAACTCTAAGTTTAGAGTAGTATTCAATGCTAGTTTTCGAGGATCTTGTGGCATTTCTCTTAATGAAACCTTATTAGTTGGACCTAAACTGCAACGTGATATTTCAACTATTCTGTTAGGTTTTCGATATTATGCATTTGTCTTTACTTGTGATATAAAACAAATGTACAGGCAAATTCGCATTCAATCTCAATTTCGAGATTTTCAAAGGATTCTTTGGCGCTTTTCTCCCGAGGATCCAATTAGTGAGTATCATCTATTGACTGTGACATATGGTGTGTCATCCGCTCCCTATTTGGCTCTGAGAACTATACAAGAGCTTGCCAATCAGGAGGCACTTCGGTTTCCTCTGGCAGCTGCCACGGTGAGAAGAGATATCTATGTTGACGATGCGCTCAGTGGAAATAATGACCTTGAAACAACTTTACAGCTCCAAGAAGAGCTAATTCAATTAATGAAATTAGGAGGTTTCGAGCTCAGAAAATGGGCTAGTAATCATCCAGCTATTCTCGCAAATATTCCTTCTTCTGATGTTCAAACATCTATTAGCTTTGATCAGGAAGAACCTTTATTTATTAAGGTCCTTGGATTAAGATGGTGTCCACAAGATGACATATTCTCATACACTTTTAACCCAATAGAGCTACAATGTACTAAGAGAAGTATTCTATCAGAAATTAGTAGAATATTTGATCCCGTAGGATTTATTTCTCCCATTATTTTACTCGCAAAATGTCTTTTGCAAAAATTATGGGCCTCGAAGATATCGTGGGACGATACTCCCTCGGATGGAATTGTCCTAACTTGGAATACATATAAGTCTGAATTATATCGTCTTACAGAAATAAAAATTCCTAGACGTGTAATAGTTGATGATCTTCAGCGTATCGAATTGCATGGTTTCTGCGACGCCTCACAAATAGGCTATGCAGGGGTTATATATTTTCGTACCGAGAGCATATCTGGAGTCGTTAAAACTTTTCTTGTCACTGCCAAATGTAAAGTCGCCCCTCTAAAAACCATTTCGATTCCTCGTCTAGAACTCTGCGCAGCTGTTCTATTAGCGGATCTAATCTCATTTGTTAAAGAAGTCTATTCAGAGTTCATCTCCTTTGATGCAATCTATGCTTGGTCTGACTCATCTGTCACTTTAGCCTGGTTAAACGCCAGTCCTCATAAGTGGAAAACCTTTGTTGCGAACAGGGTAAGTCATGTTCAAGACCTAATTGATAAATCTTCCTGGCATTATATTCCGTCGTCGGAAAATCCTAGTGACTGTGCCTCACGAGGGTTAACTCCTGCTCAACTTCTTCAACATTCTCTGTGGTGGTGTGGCCCAGCATTTCTTTCTCAGTCTAAAGCATTCTGGCCTCCGCAGCCTACTGTGGCTTCTTATGAATCCACTGGTGATGAAGAAAAACAAACGGTCTTAATTACTTCCATAAATGAAAGTATTATAAATAATTTGCTTCATGACTTCTCAGCTCTACTAAAAATTCAGAAGATTCTTGCGTATGTTTTTCGATTTTCATCCAAATCTATAAAACATTCTCAGTATATCACACCTCTTGAAATGAATAGGACTCGTTTATGTATCATTCGTCACGTACAACGTGAAATATTCTCAGATATCTTTGATAAAATTCTAAGTAATACCCTCTTGCCCAAATCTTTTCGAAAGCTTGCCCTTTTCGTCGATTCAGATGGTTTAATCAGGGTGGGTGGTAGGCTTAGAAATAGCAATTTAGCTTATGATACTAAACATCCTATTCTACTACCCAAATCACATAGACTTACTGATTTAATTATTGAGTGGATCCACAATTCTAACCTTCATCCTGGTTTGAAAACTATGCATTATTTAATTCTTCAGCACTTTTGGATATTATCCCCCAGAAGCGCAATATATCGTTGCCTTTCTCGATGCATACGATGTTTTCGATGCAAACCAAAATCATACAATCCTTATATGGCGGATTTACCTTCTTTACGTGTCTCTCAGATAAAGGCATTCTCTTCAGTCTGCATTGACTTTGCAGGTCCTTTCTCTCTTTTGATGTATCGTCATCGAAATGCTAAAACTTTCAAGGGATATGTATGTATCTTTGTATGTACTGCCACTAAAGCAAGTCATCTGGAAGTTACTTCAGATTTAACTTCTGACGGATTTTTAGGGGCCTTTAAGCGTTTTGTAGCCCGCCGTGGCAGATGTTCATTCATTAGCAGTGACCAAGGCACTAATTTCAAGGGTGCCAGTCGGCAGGTCCTGGAATACGCTGCCAATGCAGCTGAACAATTGTCGATTAATTGGAGTTTCAATCCACCAGGAAGTCCTCATTTTAACGGTTTGGCCGAAGCCGGCGTGAAGTCTATGAAAGCGCATTTATACCGAACTACAGGTTCACAAATTTTATCCTTTGAAGAGTTTCACACTCTTGTGACTCAAATCGAGTCTGTGCTAAACTCGCGACCCCTGTGTCCAATAAGTGCAGATCCCAATGACCTACAGCCTCTGACCCCTGGTCATTTTTTAACACTGGAGCCACTTGCTAGTGGTATCTGTGAGCCTGACCTTAGTCACTTAAATATAAATAGACTAAATCGGTGGCAGTTGGTTCAACGATTGCATGCAGACTTCTGGAAGAGGTGGTCCCAAGAATATGTCCACTCTCTTCAAGAAAGGCATAAATGGACTGACGCTGTCCCTCAAATTAAACTTAACTCGCTAGTTTTAATTAAGCACGACTCGAAACCCCCTTTACAGTGGGAATTAGGTAGAGTTACAGAGACTCATCCTGGGAAGGATGGCGTTATTCGAGTCGTAACTATAAAAACGTCTCATGGTCTAATGCAACGACCTGTGGTAAAGGTTTGCCCTTTACCTGGCAATTAAATTCGCTTGCGCGTTCGCTTTAAGCTATTATATGTTGTATCGTCAATTTACTTTAAAACATTCGTTTTGATGGGTGGAATGTTAAGGAAACTCCTAATTTCTTATTTATTTCTTTATTATCTACAATTTATTTTAATTGTCAAATTAATTATTACTTATTTTGGGCATAAATGATGCGTATCTTAGTTATTTTATTATCACATCATTTACAGGTATATTTAATTTTATAACTATTCATAACGCACAAATTTGGTATTAACCCTCTTAAGCACTCTAGAAGTCGTGCATCTGATTCTACATGCTCGACGAAAAGAGAGAACTACTCCGACCGGCATTGAGATAGTACGAAAATATGTACGGTACTTGCTTACAAAACTTCTAACAGTTTCGTGAGTTCGGTCTATATTTCCGACAGGAAAACACTTTCCTTCTCTCCAATACTCCAGTACATCGAAGTGACAAGTGAACAAAGAAAAATCCCAGCACCACAAGAGAAGGGCCCTTCGAAGCCGACGAACTGTGCTGTTTAAGGTAAGAGTGCCTTTTACCTCTTTTGTGCGTTCTTTCTTTTACTCATTTACCACTTTTTCACACCTATCATACAGTCCACTGTTTACATGCGTTACCGCATCATATATATATATATATATATATATATATATATATATATATATATATATATATATATATATATATATATATATATATATATATATATATATATATATATATATATATATATATATATATATATATATATATATATATATATATATAAAATATATAAAAATAGTTTTGATTCCCTTAATAATAAATACTTCTTATTAGCAACACTTTTCGACCCTCGTTTTAAATTAAGTTTTATGGATAAAAAACAGGCTGAACAAGTGCGTCAAATTCTACTTTTAGAGGCTTTGAAAAATATTTGTGACGATTTAAGCAATGACAGTGGTGACACTTCATATAACAGAAAACAACATAAAAAAGAAATTCAGAAGGTGACACAGAAAACATTCACAATAGTTTTGTGACTGTTTCAATGAAGTAGCCGCAGAAAATCGTAACAATTATAATACTATTTTGACAAATAATTCAGTCACCACCCAACTTGACTAACTCTTACGCATCACTTTGGTCTAAGCAGTGTTTTAAATGGCCAAAAAGGCATATTTTCGAAGTTAGAATAAAAATACCCAAGAAGATAATTTTGGCTAGCAAAGGATTGCTTCTTAAATATCCAGCATCATTTCAAACAAATTCAAAGTAGTCAAGGAGATATTCCAATGCAAAGTTGGCTTTGCCTGACAGGTAAAGCAAAAGTTTTCTAACCAGACATATTTTGTGTCAAATGTGAACACGATTATTTCGAGAGTGATTGATTATTTAAAAAGTTTTTGACAATGAGCATTTTAAGTAAAGGTATGTGTATTACTTTAGTTTAAAAAAACGTATTATAAATTGTAACTTTATTATTTATGGATTTTTTTCCAAATAAGGGCAAAAAATATGTAAAAAAATATTTTATTACATTTTAATGAGCGCTATAAAAAAATGTCAAGCAGATTCAAGCAAACCTTTCATGAAATCACTTTCATCATGATATCTATTTTTTTGAACATATAAAAATTTTTGCCCCCACCTACCCCTCTGGCCCATTTATCTTCTAAAAGCTTTTAGATGCATTTTATTTTAAGTGTATTAGACATAGCCGGTCTAAATTTCTTTTTTATATAAATCTTCAACTATACACAACCGGTTGTTTTAAAATAAAGACAGTTTTTAGCCTATAACTTAGACTTTTTTGGCCATCGATACCAACAGGTATGGAAGGCTACTGGGACTCGTACTGGGATCGTCAAAAAAAAGTTTTTATATTTTTACTTAAAATGAAATATTTGGGTTATAAAAGACCTAACTACAACATTTTTTCATGTTGTCTGTCTAGCTATCCGTCTTTCTGTCTGGAACACGATAACTCAAAAAGCGCTAAACCGATTTTAACCAAATATTGTTTATGATTTTGTTTATTTTCAAATACTGTTTTTTTTTAGATGGATATCGATTTCCAAACAAAGAACTTTTCAATAATTGGGTGTCTGAAAAAAATCACAATTTAAAAATTACTACCTTGACTAAGTTTATTCTGGAAAAAATGCAACCATTTGAAGATAAAAAAGTTTATTATAAGAATTTTAAACAAGATTTTCGCAATTTAAGCACACATATATCTACAAAATGGCAGAGTTGGAAGAGATCAAAACAAATTTAAAAAAAAAGTTTAGTTCATGGTTGACCAACTACACTTATTTTAAAAAACTACCCAAAGCAAGCGGTAATTTACTTACCGAGACCTTAAGAGGTCGTCCAAGCTTAAACTTCAATGAAAAGTCTTTGAGATCTCAACGCAGAGACGCTCTAAATTTATCCAGACAACACGATCATAATTCAAACTTAATGATAAAGGCTGCCACTGTTGCTGCTAAACAAATGGGAAAACGAGATCTTAGTTTACTTTTAAAAGAAGCTGCTGAGGATCCTTCAAAACCAACAATAATAAATTCGTTGTCATTAAAAAAACCAGTTTCGTACAGTTCCCAAGAGGCTCTGGCATTTATTTTAGACAACGGTTTTACAAAACAGCAGTACTTAAATATACGAATGGGCAACAAAGAACGCAATTCCGATATATTTCCGGCATACGAAAAAATATTAAAAAGTAAAGAAGAATGCAGACCACTCACTATTAATGTAACAGAAACTACAGCTTCAGTTTCGCTTAAAGATTTGCTGAGCCATACCATTAGCCGAATTGTTTTACTTCAGCAGGATGTACTTTTTAATTTATTTAGCAGTACCTCACAAAACTGTATAACCACTACCATGATTCTAAGTTACGGCTTTGACGGCAGCTCCAGCCAATCCCTTTACAAGCAAAACTTTGCCAACTTTTGTAGAAATGATTCCATCATTTTTGCAACGACCTTAATACCTCTTAGGTTAATTAGCAATGACAATATCGTGATATGGAATAACCCTACACCACAGTCCGTTCGGTTCTGCAGACCTATCAAAATTGAGTTTGTCAAAGAAACTAAAGACCATGTTTTAAAAGAAAAACAGAATTTAGATGTGCAAATTCAAAATCTAGACATGTTTGTCTTTAACGTTCAAAATTTTGTATTGAAAGTAAAGTGTCATTTATGTATGACTCTTATTGACGGAAAGACACTAGCTACATTAACAAATACAAAGTCATCACAAGCGTGCCCTATTTGTGGGGCAACACCGGCTGATTTCCTTAAAATTTCTGATTTTAAATCAGTTAAATTTATTCCCAAGCCAGACAGTCTTCAATATGGGATCAGCCCTTTACACTGCTGGATAAGATTCCTAGAATGTATCTTGCACATCGCATATAGAATCGAACTAAAAGTTTGGCAAGTACGAGGAGAAACTAACAAGCAACTTGTAGCTCAAAAAAAGGCATTAGTTCAAAAAAAGTTTTATGAAAATTTAGGTCTACATGTTGACAAGCCAAAACAGAGCTACGGATCAACAAACGACGGAAACTCGGCAAGGCGTGCGTTTGAGAAGCCAGATGCATTTGCTGAAATAACCGGGGTGTCTGTAGAGCTCATAATAAAGTTTCGAACGATTTTGATTGCTATGGCATGTCAGCTTCCAATTGATGGTAATAAATTTGAGACCCATTGTTTTGAAACGGGTGCTCTATTTCTAAAATTATATTCATGGTTTCCTATGCCCGCCACAATACACAAGGTCCTTGTCCACGGAAAACAAATTTTAGATAATTGCTTGCTGCCATTAGGAGACTTGGGAGAAGATGCAGCTGAATCGCGAAATAAATATTATAGGCAAGATAGGTTGCATCACGCAAGAAAAACTGACAGAATTAGTAATTTAAAAGATGTTTTCTGTAGGGCTTTAGACACATCAGATCCTATAATATCAAATATTAGTGTACATACATAGTAGAAAATCAAAATTAAAATCAAAAAAATTACCTTTAGGAGTCATTGAACTATTAAAACCTGTTGAAACAGTTGATTTTCAAGTACTAAACCTTGAAAATTCCAAGGACTTAAACTTGGAAGATTTGTTATATTTGGAAGAGTTAAATACTCTTCAGTTAGCTTCCGAACTTCATACTTAGTACATAGTTATTATTTTATAATTATTAAGATATTACTTTTCTAATAAAATGTAGTTGTTGCTTAAATACAATTGACATTTTTTTATTGGTAATGGGAGGGGGGGGGCGAAATATTTTTGTTTTGTTTACTTGGTTTACATCTAGTTTGCCTCCCTAGCTTTGAAAGGTTTCGGGTGGTGGTGGGGGGGATGGGGGAGGGAGGGGGGGGGCAGAATATTTTTGTTTGTTTATTTCTTAGTTTTTACCTATATTAATATAATTTTTAAGTAATTTTTTATTTCTACGTAAAACACTATTTTTGGCCAAAAGAAGGACCTTCTATACCATAGTGCGCATGCTGATAGTCGAATGCCAGTCAGTTTCCAATTATGTCAAATTTTTGCAAAAATATACCTTTCGGCTCTTTATAGTAGCGTGTACAGCGACAGGCTATTTTCTGACGCAGGCTAGAATAAATGAAGTCGCCTACTGCCACCGAACGCTGAAAACTAGTATTTATTCACCATAATTTACCTCTAATAAACTTTGATTTCTAATAATTATGAACCACTTTTATACTATGTATATTTCTCGTTACTATTTGTGGTGTTTTATTATATTTAGAATTTTCGTGTTAGCAGCAATGTAACTCTATTTTATATTTAGGTAATAAATATGTTTTATTTTCAATAAAATTTGTTTTATTTTTAAATATCCGCTAATTGCCGGACATTTGGTAACTACGGTTTTTGGCCGAATAATGAAAAAAACCGCCGAATATGCCAGATACCAGATTTCCATCAAAAATTATGTTAAGTAAATTATTTAAAAATGATGTAATTTATAGAGCCCTGAAGAAGAAATGATTTATTTCGAAAGCTTGGCCTGTTAGAAGTATTTAGAGAACCATTTCATAGATTACTTTAAAAAATTGGCGCTGGCGTTAGGTAAACATAAACTTTCTAAAATACTTTTATTTGCGTGGTGTTGCCGCTCGTATCCAAAATCGGTGGCAACATCCATTTTCTAAATGGAATGTCATATATATATATATATATATATATATATATATATATATATATATATATATATATATATATATATATATATATATATATATATATAGATGCGAAATCAATGGAATAACATTACCTGATTTCTCAGATGATTACCTTGGATAATGGACCATTATCGCTGGTGGAGCGTGTCGGATTTAAAAGGTTTTTTTTGCAGAGAATATATATAAAATTTCGAGTCCAGCAATTCAGTTCAGTCCAACAAAGTTGTTTCGGATATATACGAGTGTATTTCTAAAATTTCTTCAATCTCAGTGACCTTAGATATATGAACTTGCGTGAATAATCGCGCATTTTAAGATTCATCGGCCATTCGTTGTCTCCATATTTCAAATGGAAGATGCGGTACTTGACATGAAACCGTCTTCTAGCTCGCATACAGGAGAAATGATAGCAGGGGAACTTAGTTTAATTGCTACTCGCAATCAAAAGTTTATTTACCTTGTACGACAATGGAGCTTAAAGGCGTTATAGTAGCAAGATATCAATCGGTTAGTTGGTTTATTCACTCGCTTTAGTTAGCAATAAATAATGTATTAAAGTCGCAACCTGAAAGCATAGAAACTATTGCTGCTGCCAGACGTACTATCACTTATTTTAATCACTTAGAAAAACTGGAATATAACCAGAAGAAGCTAAATTTACCAGATTACCAACTAATCCGAGATATCGGTACTCAGAACTATATACTATATATGTTTGAACGTATTTTAGAACAAAAACGAGCTGTTCCGCTTTACATCACTGACAATAAGGAGGTGAATGATTTAACCAATCTTCAGTGGAAACTTATAGAACAGTGTCTTAGACTCTTCATACATTTTGAGGAAATCACCAAAATTGCTAGTTCTGGCTCTTCAAATATCTCTGATATTGCCAAATTAATTCGATAATTGGATAGAGAAAAAAGCATGTAAAACAAATTTATTATTCAACATGAAAATGTCATTAAAAATATAGGTAAAAATAGTTTTGATTCCCTTAATAATAAATACTTCTTATTAGCAACACTTTTCGACCCTCGTTTTAAATTAAGTTTTATTTAGAATTTTCGTGTTAGCAACAATGTAACTCTATTTTATATTTAGGTAATAAATATGTTTTATTTTCAATAAAATTTATTTTATTTTTAAATATCCGCCGGACATTTACGTTTTTTTGGCCGAATAATGAAAAAAACCGCCGAATATGCCAGATACCAGATATCCGTCATATAAAAATACATGGGTCAACCAAAACAAAAATTAAGTAAAAGACTTGCATTACACAAAAGTGATGCACGATTTAATAAACGTTTCTCTTTCTCTTTCAGAACATATATTAGGCATGGACCCTACGTGTAATTTTACCACTAATAAATGGCTTTTTTAGTAACGATTGCAATACATAAAGAAAAGTTTCCATTGTACAAAAAAATCATATTGAAAACTTAAATTAAATTTAGACGGATATTTTCTTAGAAATCGTATATTTTTTTAATTACCTCTAATATTTTGTTTCATATAAACTATAAAGTAATCGTGAAAAAAGTCTGTTTGTCAGTTAGTGCCGTAACTAAAAAACTTCTTATCCGGTTGACTTCAAATTTTGGTCAAAAATTATGTAAGTAAATTATTTGAAAATGATGTAATTTATAGAGCCCTGAAGAAGAAATGATTTATTTCGAAAGTTTGGCCTATTAGAAGTATTTAGAGAACCATTTCATAGATTACTTTAAAAAATTGGCGCTGGCGTTAGGTAAACATAAACTTTCTAAAATACTTTTATTTGTGTGGTGTTGCCGTTCGTATCCAAAATCGGTGGCAACATCCATTTTCTAAATGGAATGTCATATATATATATATATATATATATATATATATATATATATATAGATATCAAATCGTTATATCCTAGTATTCCCATCGACAAAGCATTGGACAAGATTGCTATGAACGAGGATTTCCATGCACATATAATACAACCAGAGAACCATTTCATAGATTACTTTAAAAAATTGGCGCTGGCGTTAGGTAAACATAAACTTTCTAAAATACTTTTATTTGCGTGGTGTTGCCGCTCGTATCCAAAATCCAAGAGCCATGAGTCACAATGTAATTCAATGCCGGTCATGGTATTAGCCAGCGGAGTAGTTGTTTTTGTGATTCCATTTTGTGCCTTTGCCCTACACGGGGCTCGCTAGTCTATGGCGGCCTGATGAGCTCTAATAAGAGCGAAATCGCGATCGTCGTTTGACTAAAATGGATCATATATATATATATACGTTGGTGTACGTGGAATGAAAACATATATATATATATATAATTCCATTTTGTGCCTTTGCCCTATATATATATATATATATATATATATATATATAAACAAGGACATATATATATATATATATATATATATATTGTTTTTGTGATTCCATATATATATGAGCTATATATATATATATATATATATATATTGGTGTATAATGAAAACATACTATCATATATATATATATATATATATATATATATATATATATATATATATATATATATATATATATATATATATATATATATATATATATATATATATATATATATATATATATATATATATATATATATATATATATATATATATATATATATATATATATATATATATATGATAGTATGTTTTCATTCCACGTACACCAACGTCATAACAAGAAAATGATCCTTGTTTGGAACATGTTCTGCATCACAGCAGACACAATGCTCCATTTTAGTCAAACGACGATCGCGATTTCGCTCTTATTAGAGCTCATCAGGCCGCCATAGACTAGCGAGCCCCGTGTAGGGCAAAGGCACAAAATGGAATCACAAAAACAACTACTCCGCTGGCTAATACCACTACCGGCATTGAATTACATTGTGACTCATGGCTTTCGTTGGGAGCATTAAATGATAGTATGTTTTCATTCCACGTACACCAACGTCATAACAAGAAACTGATCCTTGTTTGGAACATGTTCTGCATCACAGCAGACACAATGATCCATTTTAGTCAAACGACGATCGCGATTTCGCTCTTATTAGAGCTCATCAGGCCGCTCTAGACTAGCGAGCCCCGTGTAGGGCAAAGGCACAAAATGGAATTACAAAAACAACTACTCCGCTGGCTAATACCACGACCGGCATTGAATTACATTGTGACTCATGGCTTTCGTTGGGAGCATTAAATGATAGTATGTTTTCATTCCACGTACACCAACGTCATAACAAGAAAATGATCCTTGTTTGGAACATGTTCTGCATCACAGCAGGCACAATGATCCATTTTAGTCAAACGACGATCGCGATTTCGCTCTTATTAGAGCTCATCAGGCCGCCATAGACTAGCGAGCCCCGTGTAGGGCAAAGGCACAAAATGGAATCACAAAAACAACTACTCCGCTGGCTAATACCATGACCGGCATTGAATTACATTGTGACTCATGGCTCTTGGATTTTGGATACGAGCGGCAACACCACGCAAATAAAAGTATTTTAGAAAGTTTATGTTTACCTAACGCCAGCGCCAATTTTTTAAAGTAATCTATGAAATGGTTCTCTGGTTGTATTATATGTGCATGGAAATCCTCGTTCATAGCAATCTTGTCCAATGCTTTGTCGATGGGAATACTAGGATATAACGATTTGATATCTTGGATATATATATATATATATATATATATATATATATATATATATATATATATGACATTCCATTTAGAAAATGGATGTTGCCACCGATTTTGGATACGAACGGCAACACCACACAAATAAAAGTATTTTAGAAAGTTTATGTTTACCTAACGCCAGCGCCAATTTTTTAAAGTAATCTATGAAATGGTTCTCTAAATACTTCTAATAGGCCAAGCTTTCGAAATAAATCATTTCTTCTTCAGGGCTCTATAAATTACATCATTTTCAAATAATTTACTTACATAATTTTTGACCAAAATTTGAAGTCAACCGGATAAGAAGTTTTTAGTTACGGCACTAACTGACAAACAGACTTTTTTCACGATTACTTTATAGTTTATATGAAACAAAATATTAGAGGTAATTAAAAAAATATACGATTTCTAAGAAAATATCCGTCTAAATTTAATTTAAGTTTTCAATATGATTTTTTTGTACAATGGAAACTTTTCTTTATGTATTGCAATCGTTACTAAAAAAGCCATTTATTAGTGTTATGTCAGTGTACAAAATTTTTGTTCAGGTAAAATTACACGTAGGGTCCATGCCTAATATATGTTCTGAAAGAGAAAGAGAAACGTTTATTAAATCGTGCATCACTTTTGTGTAATGCAAGTCTTTTACTTAATTTTTGTTTTGGTTGACCCATGTATTTTTATCAGAGATGTGACGGATATCTGGTATCTGGCATATTCGGCGGTTTTTTTCATTATTCGGCCAAAAAAACGTAAATGTCCGGCGGATATTTAAAAATAAAATAAATTTTATTGAAAATAAAACATATTTATTACCTAAATATAAAATAGAGTTACATTGTTGCTAACACGAAAATTCTAAATAAAACTTAATTTAAAACGAGGGTCGAAAAGTGTTGCTAATAAGAAGTATTTATTATTAAGGGAATCAAAACTATTTTTACCTATATTTTTAATGACATTTTCATGTTGAATAATAAATTTGTTTTACATGCTTTTTTCTCTATCCAATTATCGAATTAATTTGGCAATATCAGAGATATTTGAAGAGCCAGAACTAGCAATTTTGGTGATTTCCTCAAAATGTATGAAGAGTCTAAGACACTGTTCTATAAGTTTCCACTGAAGATTGGTTAAATCATTCACCTCCTTATTGTCAGTGATGTAAAGCGGAACAGCTCGTTTTTGTTCTAAAATACGTTCAAACATATAGAGTATATAGTTCTGAGTACCGATATCTCGGATTAGTTGGTAATCTGGTAAATTTAGCTTCTTCTGGTTATATTCCAGTTTTTCTAAGTGATTAAAATAAGTGATAGTACGTCTGGCAGCAGCAATAGTTTCTATGCTTTCAGGTTGCGACTTTAATACATTATTTATTGCTAACTAAAGCGAGTGAATAAACCAACTAACCGATTGATATCTTGCTACTATAACGCCTTTAAGCTCCATTGTCGTACAAGGTAAATAAACTTTTGATTGCGAGTAGCAATTAAACTAAGTTCCCCTGCTATCATTTCTCCTGTATGCGAGCTAGAAGACGGTTTCATGTCAAGTACCGCATCTTCCATTTGAAATTCTGGAGACAACGAATGGCCGATGAATCTTAAAATGCGCGATTATTCACGCAAGTTCATATATCTAAGGTCACTGAGATTGAAGAAATTTTAGAAATACACTCGTATATATCCGAAACAACTTTGTTGGACTGAACTGAATTGCTGGACTCGAAATTTTATATATATTCTCTGCAAAAAAAACCTTTTAAATCCGACACGCTCCACCAGCGATAATGGTCCATTATCCAAGGTAATCATCTGAGAAATCAGGTAATGTTATTCCATTGATTTCGCATCTTTAATGTTCCAAACTCATATTCTTTCCACGGTTTGCGCTAAGGTTAACTGATATTGTTGTCTCTTTTGTAAATTATTATTCGATTTTTTATTTGTAGAAGGAAGGGGCAAACTAGCTTTGCTTGCAGTGGCTGTATTTTGATTCTCGAGCTTGGCAACTTTATCAGGATGTTTTGCTTCATTACTGATCTACCTGGTATTAAATAAAATCAATTAAAAAAATGTGAGAAGCATTAAGCTTTTCTTATTATTAGTTCGAAAATAAGGCATTTCCTATTTTATATTTTAGCGTCTTGCTATGATTTATTATGTTTGTTTTGAACGTGAGTTTAATAATAATTAACATTTTTTTTGTATAAGGTTAGGAACCAGGTATGAAACGACAACGTCGCAATTTAAGTTAAGCAACAAAAAGAAAAGCCATATTATTTTTGTTTTAAAATAACAGTTTTAGAAAGTGGAGAACTCGCTATTGCCAGTAATGCATTAAAAAGTAAAAAGTAGCAAATGGGATTACTACTTCCACATCATGTTTAACTCACATAAAATTAAAATAATACAGAATTCCAATCTACTGTCCTTCTCCCCTCTACCCCCTTATAATTAATTAAAATGCCAAATGAGTTTTAAAATTGAAATCTGTACCCATAGAATCACTTATTACTCGATTTTATAAGAAAAGGAAACATTATCAAAATTACTATTAAATATCAAATAAAATTTTAATTTGGTACCTGTATATCCGACATTACCCGATGTTTTCAACATCTTAATTTTTATCCCATTTTCTTTTTTCCCTAACCCATTACTTGGGACAAAAATATCAAAGAGCTTATTATTGAAATCTATATACCCAAAGACCCACAAAAGAACATATTACATGGTGTTGTTTACAAAGAATTGCTATTTTTTACCAACTAACCCCCTATTTCAACCCCTACCCCTCCTCAGCCGATTTTGCCCAAAAATAGCCCGAACCTTTCTCCTACGGACCACTTCCTGTGTACCAAATTTCAATTCGATAGCCCAATTCCGTCGAAAATTATCTCGTAAATTAACAAACTGACAAAAAATTATGTTTTTACACGTTTTGAGTCATTTTAAGACGATTTAGCGAATCAAAATTTTTAAAAATGTTTTTGCCGATACTATACTTCCTCATCTCTTGGAGATGTGGAAGTACTATTTTGTAGAACAACTGCCAAAAAGCGGGGGCACCATCGATCTGATCAGATAAGCTCGATGGTACCAAATTACTGTATTATCATCCGAAGCTTTTTAGTTTAGTGAATTATATTAAGCATTACACACAAAACACAAATATAATAATTAATATTTATTATAAAATATAGGTGCTTACCAGCTTTTCTATCCTCGCCTTCACGTCAAATCCTTATATCGCATCATATGCATTCCACATAATGAGGGATATCCTCGCAAACATCAAAGATGTCCATTGTGGGGATTTAATCTTCTTGGATGAAGCCATTTCAGTGTAGTTTTCCTTTCAACACTTGGCTCGCGATATAAATATAAGTAAAATACAACTCATAATACGTTGCTTTTCTCTTTAGAATTAAACGTTGTTAATGTGAGACGCCGCAAATAACTCTCGTAAATGCTGACTTCAACTAACCTTTCCGAATAATTCTATGACGGTATAAATTATATGACCAAATATCCGGTATCCGGTAAATTCATTGTCCCTGACATCTCTAATTAACCAACTTCAAAAAACGAGGAGGTTCTCAATTCGACCTGTATGTATTTTTTTGTTCGCTCATATTGTCTAAATGGCTTGGCAGATTTTGATGAGTCAAACGCCAAATTGTCGAGGACGTTTCTCTGGTGGTCCCATATATTTCCATTTAAAATCCGTTCACACGTTTTTTTATAATAATAATATTAATATTAAGGGAGATAAAGGCAGTAAGTTTTATAATTAAATTTACATTTTTTAAATACCCTTTTTAAACTAAAGCATTGAAGTGTGTAATAGACATTTGCTATAGGGATCTCTTTTCCTATCCCGTTATGTAACTTTATGTATACAGGGTGACCATGAAAATGTGCAACCCCAAAATGTAGTATTTTACTTGACATTTTCGAAAACTGAACATTCAATATGAATAAAACGTTATTAACCGACTCCCTTCATTATAATTTTTATGTATATATACAGGTGGTGGTAAAAGAAATATGTGACAGTAATTTATATTAAATGACACTATACAAAAATTAACTAAGTAAACAGCTCTGATGTTAATATTTAAATCATTTTATTCCTAATTATTTCTTATAAAATCTAATTTTAATAGTGTCGTTTACTTCTCTATTTCTCACTTTTTGTATTATGTTACATACAATTGGATATACAAATACTACAAATTATAATATCTTGTAACAAACTACTAAAAAGTGAGACAGAAAATATAAAAAAAAATAAAACCGACTTTAAAAAAAATCACTAAAAAGTAATAATTAATATTTTATTTATTTCTTAAATATAGACATTTTGAAGTCGGCTCCCAAATAATGACTAATCTGTAATAATATATATTAACAACATATACATGCATGTATTATCTTTATTCACTAGTAACTAGAGACAGACCGAAACTTCGGTTTCGGCCATTTTCGGCCGAAGAATCAAGTTTCGGTGACAGTTTCAGTTTCGGCCGAAAGTAAGCCGAAACTTGCGATTGACCTGTCTGATCTCGCTTTGCTCGTGTGCTAAGGAAAGGAAAAGGGAGGCAGGCGCCATAAGACGATACGCTGGATTATCGGCTATTTGTTTTATGTTTAGTTTGTTTCTGTCGAAGAGTAAGAGTTTCTGTTCTGGAATTAGTGGACTTAGTGTTTTGTTTGCGTTACGCGTGTCGTAGACAAAATAAAACATTGTGTGAAAGGTAAGTGAATAGTGATTTCTAAATTTGGATATTAACCAGTTGATGACAGATTACAAGAGCACCAGGCTGTTGTTTATATATTTTGTGTTGAAGTAATATGTTTTAAAATCTTTCAAGTTTAAATGTTGTTTACAATATTTGCTTTGTGTCTAACGAAGTATTACAAATAACTTAATAAAATAAAAGATTTTCAGTTTAATGTTATTATTGTAAAAATGACAATGCCTACCATTTTCTTCCGTTTTTTTTATTTCAGTTTAAAAAATGTCGCCTCAAACGGAAAGAAATTCAATCTGGCAGTACTTTGAGAAAAGTACAACTGATAAATCCAAGGCTTTGTGCAGGATCTGCAATAAATCACTTTCATTGCGTAGCCATAAACTCATGAAAAAAGCAAACGGTACATGGAATAAAACAGCATTTATCCAAATATCATGACGCAGAGTACAGACAGGTCTTAAAACGACAGTCAAAATTGAACTTGAAAACGGAAGCTAAACTAATGCGAAGGGATTCAAAGGTAACTGAAACTGAAGTAACAAATATTGATAATCGAAATCTGATTCAGCCAACCATTTCGAGTTTGGTTAGTAAACCAAAATGTGTGCAATGGCCAGATGATCATGAAATTTCACAAAGGACAGACAAAGCTATTATTATGGATTTAATAATTGTTGATATGTTGCCATATTCGCTAGTAGGGAGTGAAGCTTTTAAACGCCAGAATTTTACCGATCCGCTAACTTTTTTGAATAGCACATACCTAATGATAGAAAGGCTTTTAACACAAAAAAGAGCAGTAAACCTATACAGCGTGGAGTATGGTGGAATAGACATGCTTTCGTCTTCTGATTGGAAAAAAATGAAACACCTTACAGATGTTTAAGTTTTTTTTATGAAGCCACCCAGGATTTGTCATATGATGACGCATGCTTGTCTATAGTAATACCACTGATACCGCCATTGAACCGCAAACTGCAAACCCGATGTTAAAACGAAGATAATATTTTAATACATATAAAAAATTTTCTTCATGAGTCTTTAAACAAAAGATTTTCTTATATTAAAGGTTATCCTGCACTCATGGCCTCAACAATTCTCGATCCGAGATTTAAATCTAAATATCTTACTATCGACGAAATGGATATTGCAGTGAACGAAATATTGCAGTTTTTACAGGTCTATAATACGAATGAATTAGTAAACATAGAAGTCGCGACTTTCTCTTCAACAGCGTCCCTCTCCGCAACTAATAATAGGCAAGAAAAAGAGAGTGTATGGGATTCCCACGACAACGTCCCTGTTACTGATCAGGTTCCAACATTTCCAACAGGAATAGATCCGACGAAACATGAAAACCAAGCACAAGCATTAGTACTTAAACAAACATTCCAGTGTTATCTGTCATAACCGCTATTACAAAGAAACGCCGATATTTACGCTTATTGGAACTCTAGTCCATATCCTCTCCTAAGGAGAGCAGGGCTGAAGTACCTCTCGGCACCACCTAGTAGCGTTTCCAGTGAGCAGATGTTTAGCGCTGCGGGACAAACTTACTTGTTGAACATGTTGAAATATTATAACTGCTCTTAGCTTATAATATAAGACTTTTCAATTTTGATTACTAATTGATAATTAGTAATTACTAGATAATAGATAAGATAGGCAAGGTTAGCTTGGAAAACGTAGGTTAACAGTTTTTTATATGTATCATACTGGTTTTGTTTTTAATTTGATGTTTGTAGTTTGTATCTGTATTATGTAGTGTAACGATTAAAAATTATTGGAATATTTTGATTTTTCAAATTAAATTTAGGTTGTAAATTTTATTTTGACACTTATTTTAGTGAGCTTGCTAAACAAAAGTAAAATATATAAAAAAATTCCGATTATTGCGTTTTCTTTATCAATTTTAATTAAAAAGAGCTTTTTTAAAATAAGTTTCGGTTTCTGTTTCGGCCGAAACTAACACACGGCTAAATATCTGGTTTCGGTTGGTCTCTACTAGTAACCTTAAACTTACTAACCTAATACAGATTTTAATATGTTATTCAGAGAGGGTTACGTCACTATTTTGAAGTCAAACTACATTTGAGGACCGTTTTTTCAAAAGTCGCTTTGTCCAAAAAAAGCGAAAATGAGATTTATATCATTTCTATATAATTTCAACCATCCGGATCGATTTTTCGAGTCGGTTTTTGCAAAACTCGTTTCGTTACATGCCGAACTATGTAAAAAAATAAAAAGTTTTGCAAAACTCGCTTTATCCTTATCGTCGGATAAATCAAAACTCGCTTTGTCCACTGCATATGGGGATTTACATAGAACGCGTAGTATTTTTTATGTTTCCTAGCGTTGTCCGTTTGATTATTTGAATTCGATTTCAGTTTGAAGTAAACAACAAGACGAATCACATGTGCTTCGCGTGTTAAAAATGTCTGATTATTCTACGAATGTCGTTGAAATAGCCGGAGGACGTAAACGAAAAAGGCCGCGAAAAAAATCAGTTCGTTACACAGAAACAAACGTGGGTGCTTTGGATATTGCATGCTCACATGCTGATCCGACATCTAAAAAGCGCGGTTGTCGGGTAGCCATGCTGACATTTGAAGATATAGAAGGTATGTTTGTTTTTATGCAAAATGGTACCTTACCTACTTTAGTTTTATTTAATTTCCAGACTTTCGGAAGTTATTGTACTTAAATAAAAGTAAAGTATCGCAGGATGCATTTTTGCTTAAGTATATGAATATTAGTACCCCCAATCTCCAAAAATGTTTGCATTAAGTATCACATTAGAAAAACGAATCCCAATGAAACGCTAGAGATTTGTGCAAAATCATTTCAGTCGATTACAGGTATTATCTTTCCAAACTAATCATTATTAAATGTATGTAGCATTGTTTTATTATATTTAGGTATATCGAGGGATCGGCTCGCACAGATTGCTCGCTTGTTTTTGGAATCCGGTCAAACCCCCAAAGAACGAAGAGGGGGTGATAGAACCAAAGAAGGTGATAGAGAGGTAACCGCAGATGCAATACAACACATAAAAAAATATAAGTGCAGGGATAGTCATTACAGTCGTAATAAATGCACCCGAGCTTACCTGCCACCGGAATTAAATTTATCAAAAATATACGAACGCTTCTGTAAAGAGCAAAAGACTAAAAAAAGAAATATTTGTTCAAAAAGTAAATTTAAACAAATTTTTTATACGAAATTCAATCTTGGATTTGGCTCTCCCCATAGTGACACTTGTTCAACTTGCAAGAAACTCTTGATTGAACTGAAAGTGGAAAAAGATTTGGGAAAGAAGAATGATATTAGAACCAAGTATAGAATTCACAAGCTGCGTGCAAATAGATTCTTTCAGTTAATGAAACAGAAGAATGAAAATGAAATTGACATAACTTTTGATATGTAGCAAAACCAATCTATTCCGAAACTATCCATAGGAGAAATTTTCTATTTAAGGCAAGTGTGGCTTTATAATCTGTGCATTATGATTGATGATACTCCAATAGACATAAATAAAATATGTTTGTACACTTGACTAGAAACAGAAGGTGGAAAAGGAGCTAACCAAGTAACTTCGGCCCTAATAAATTATCTGGAAAATTTGGAAACAAAAATACTTACAGAGGAAAGAGAAAGGGAACCTAAAGCTCTTCGTCTTTTTTCTGATTCGTGTTCGGCGCAGAATAAAAATTCCATACTGGTAGCAGCTTTATATAGATTTCTGGAAAAATCGAAAGACTTTTTCAAAATACAGCAAATTTATCCCATTCGCGGTCACAGCTACATGCCCCCCGATAGAGTTTTTGGTAGAATAGAAAAAGAATTTCGCAAACTCGAAAGCATAGAAACACCTGCTCAGTATTATGAGATACTTTCTAGACACGGACAAGTAAAGAAGTGGGGGGAGCATTGGAAAACTTACGACTATAAAACTGAAACTAAGAAATTAATAAAACCCAAACTTCAATTTAATATGACACAATGCAGAGTAATAGAATACCTCAAGTAAAGCAGAAAGGTGACTGTGAACGTTAAATCCACGTATGCTGGAGATACTACAGAAGTAGAAGTATTGAAAAAAAAAGTAAAGACATTAAAGATATTAGACAAAGCATTAGAGATTCCAAAGACAAACCATGTTAAAGATGTTAAGATAGCTGATATACGTAAAATAATAAAGTATGTTGAACGTGCAGATGACGTTTTTTACCAGGAAGAAGGTTTGGAAAAAGAAAAACGAAAGGAAATACTAGAAAAATACCCTGCAGTGAAAAACTGTCCCTTATCTAAGGCCCCAAAACTCAATGAGGAAATCCTGACGAGTATTCCTGAGAGTGCTGTCAAACAGGATAGCTTTCTTGGTAAAGTCCAAGACCACATATCAGCTGTGTTGACAGCTATTGGTACACCTATGAACCAGATGGTCACACAAGAATCACCTCAAAGCAACGATAATAATGTTTTAAAAATTTAGTAGATGCCGGACGCTTATTAACCGACTTACACCATTCTATGTCTCGGCATAGGAGATATTTAATAAGCCCTTTGCTTAACGCCAACCTGAAAAAAGTTATTGAAGACTCACCAATAAATACCTACTTATTTGGAGAAAATTTATGCGACCGTATTAAATCTGATCAAGCCTTGAAGAAAGCAGGATCCGAGCTGGTAAAACCAAAAAGGAAACCATTATCTGGCAATTTAAACTTCAGGCGAGGTCAGAACCGGGAACGTCTCAAATCACAAACAGGAGGAAAGAAATGGCCATCCCATGGAGCCTCGACATGGAAGCAGGATCTGAAAGGGAAACCGTACCAAAGGTACAAGAAAACCAACCGACACAGGAATTAGAGGCAAAAAATATAAAAATAGCAGGAAGATTAAAATACTTCCTTAATGAATGGAAAACCATAACCAATCAAAAATTTATTTTAAATTGGATTTTAGGTTATAGAATTCCTTTCATTCGAAAACCTTTCCAAAAACACTTTCCCTTTAGAAATATTTCTAAATATGAAAAATCTGAGCTATGCAAAAGTATTGCGAAACTGCAAGAAAAAGGAGTGGTATCAGTTTGTAAACAAACCAAAAACAGTTTTTATTCTAGTTTTTTCTTAGCACCCAAAAAAGATGGTACACATAGATTCATTTTAAATTTAAAAAAGTTAACCACCTCTTTAAGCCCTACTCATTTTAAGATGGAGGATTATCGAACCCTCGTAAAGTTAATATATAAAAATTGTTTTTTCACAACTATTGATTTGAAGGATGCCTATTATTTAATACCGGTTAATCATCATGATAGAAAATTTTTAAAATTTAAATTTAATAATATAACATATTGTTTTAATTCTTTGCCATTTGGCCTATCAACAGCACCTTTTGTATTCACAAAGTTGCTTAAACCAGTTTTAAAATACTTCAGAGAACGAGGCATTACTCTCCTAGCATTTTTGGACGATTTTATTATTATTGGTAATTCTTCTGAGGAATGTTCGAAATTTACAGACATAGTTGTAACGAAGTTAAAAAATTTAGGTTTTATTATAAATTACAAGAAAAGTTCCGTCATACTATCTAAATCATGCAGATATCTAGGATTTTTATATAACTCTGAAGACATGTCTTTGTCACTACCAATAGAAAAGAAGGAATCCATACTTACCAATTTGATAAAATTATCTAAAAACAAACATTGTAAAATCAGGAAGTTTGCAATGATATTAGGTAAATTGGTGGCAGCTTGTCCAGGACTAACCTATGGATGGCTGTATACAAAAAATTTTGAAAAAGTTAAAATATCCGAACTAAGACGGCACAAAGGCAACTTTGATGCAATTATGACTATTCCCAGAGACCCTCCAACCAGACTTTGAATGGTGGATTAAAAACAGTCCAATAGCCAAAAAATTTATTAATAAAAGCAATTTCAAAAAAGAGATTTTTTCTGATGCTTCGCTTACAGGATGGGAGGGTTTTTGCAAAGGTGAAAAGATTCATGGGTTTTGGCATATTTCTCAAAAAAATCATAATATCCATTATTTAGAACTATTGGCTGCCTATAATAATTTAAAATCTTTTTGTAAAAATGACATTAATTGCCAAATTTTATTAAGACTCGACAATACAACAGCCATTTCCTACATAAATAAAATGGGGGGAACAAAACATAAAATTCTTAATAACTTAACCAAAGAAATATGGGAATGGTGTGCTGAAAAGCAAATATTTTTATTTGCTTCGTACATCAATACCAAACATAACATTGAAGCAGATGCTGAATCGCGATCCTTGTCTATAGAAACCGAATATCAATTGTCTCAAATATATGTTAATAAAATATGTGAAAAATTTGGAGAACCAAGTATAGACTTGTTTGCGACAAATCTAAATAAAAAATGTAAGAGATATGTTTCATGGTACAAGGACCCCAATTCATTATATGTGGATGAATTTACTGGTAACTGGCAAAATGAATATATATATACGCCTTCCCACCATTCTCAGTCATAACTAAGGTTATTCAAAAAATAATACATGAAAAAGCAAAGGGCATGCTTATTGTGCCTCTTTGGAAGACACAACCTTGGTTTACTGTATTTTTGAAAATCATTAAAGGAACTCCTATAATTTTAAAACCTAATAAATTTTTGATATTTTCCCCCTTTAGAGAACCGCACCCACTCTGGAAAGAACTTACCCTGGTAGCCGGGAATGTATCAGGAGAGCTTTTCTACTCAGGAACTTTCCAGAAGAAGGAATGGAGGGAATAATTAATTCAATAGCAAGTAAAACTTTACAACAATATAACACATATTTTAAAAAATGGTGGGAATATTGTGTCAGGGAAAATGTAAGTCCCTATAATTTTAATTTGTCACTTTTTATCAAGTTTTTAAACAACATGTTTACAAAAGGATCTTCTTACGCATCAATTAACATAAATGAAATTATTTCAACTCAGCAGGTAGTAAAAATAACAATTTCAGAAAGAATCAAAACTTCAAAATTAAATGCCATACAACCTACATTAGAATTCCCATTTTTACAGCCAAACCAGAATTATGTGTGGCTTCATGTATTTTATTTTATATAAAGAAAACTAGTGTTTTGCGACCAAGCAATGAAATAAATTATTTATAATAATTAAAAAACCACACAGAGCTGCAACAGCTCAAACATTAAGCCGTTGGCTAAAAGACGTGTTAAAAGAGAGTGGAATTAATACTAACATTTATAAAGGCTATAGCTTTAGACATGCTGCAACATCAGTTGCTTTTCGTGAGGGTGTAAACATCGAAACAATTAGAAAAACAGCAGGTTGGTCTCATAAATCAGAAACATTTAATAGGTTTTACAATAGGCCAATTACCTCTAATAAGAGTTTTTTGGAAGGAGCACTGGGAAGGTCAAATAAAGAATACCAATGAGAGGGTTTAAGCTATTTAGTACCTACCTATAATATTATATGCATAGTTTATGCATACATATCTATAGTCTTACTCATATTTAATTACAAATTTAGGCGTTAAATTTATATATACATATATCTATATACGTGTTACATACTATATATTTGTACATTATATAGTTTATATATTTTCTGTATTAAACTAAGTTAAAAAGCATGACCGATATTAATATACTTTGTAAAAATATAACTAGGTGCCTAATATATTAATAAAACTTCTTTACAGTAAATATATACATAATTTAGCTACTATCCTTTTTATTCCGATAGATACCTAATATTAACAAATAGTTGCTGTCTTTAAACATCTACAGGTTGTTATGTAATCTTGAGGAGGAGATTGTGAAATATAATTGAAAAATTAATCGACTTACCTGAAGATTAATTTAAATTATATGAACAATCTCCTCCGAAAGATTACAATCCCACCGCACCCTCTCTCTCTCTCTCACCTATTTACTCTTACAAATAAATACCATTCATAGTTAAGATTTCCCAGTAACTAGCAACTATTTTAAAAAATTGATGAAATGAACTGATGGGATTATGACGCACGCAGAGACGCTAGGCCTACTACCTGGGTGGGTCTAAAACGTTTGGACTTTGAACTTGTGATCGAACAGTACAGAGGATGAAAACTACAGGTTGTTATGTAATCTTTTCGGAGGAGATTGTTCATATAATTTAAATTAATCTTCAGGTAAGTCGATTAATTTTTCAATTATTTTGCCATATAAATCCAACTTATTGCAAATATAACTGTATCTCCAATGATTTTGTTTACAATTACATGATTATAAAAAAAAATCATAAAATCGAAATTCCGAAAATATCTGTTATTATTATTGCCAATTTCTACTGTTTTATCGGCTAAGGCAATTGCTTTATTTGCCAAGAAGTTGTTTACTATGCGACATGAACATATGTTATGTCAGGTACAAAGTTAGCAGTCATATTAATTGCCCAGGTGAAATATTTTTCGCGGATGTCAAATAAGTACCACTACAATTCCCCACAAACCTACCATATACGATCGAGATCCAGTATTGGTATAGGTGAGGTTAGGTTAGGTTAAAAGTAAGTGGATCAAATCGACCCTCCACTGCGACTTTGTGGTCTATTGTGGCTCACACCTATGTTTTACACTTCCCCGAGCAACTCTTAAGTCCTCAATGAGTCTTATTATTGCCTTTGGGGAGGTATTGTTCAAGTCCTCGGGTATTGGTATAACTTTTTTCCTTTAAACTGGCTCATGTTGCGTTATTAGTAGCAATATTTATATTCTTTATTTATCGGCTTTAAGTCTGTGTGATAATCTTTCAATGAAATTCGAAAAAGGTATGTAGAAAGTAGGAATAATTTTAAAAATCGCGTCATATATTGTTTGTTTTAGAAACTTTTAACTACTCTCTTCCACAAATTCCCATTTCCAATATATCTAGTTTAACAGCTTAAAGTCTATAGTTTGTGAATTAAGTTCAAATATCTGACACGAGTTGCCTTTGGAGTTTTTGTCCATAGTGTTTCAAGACGAACTTATACGGTCGATGTCTAATTACGTTTTTTTTTTTTTTAAATATTCATGCATCGGGGTTGTAATACGTGTTCAAAATTATCCACAATCGATTTAACGGAATTGCCACAACGAAAAAAAAATCTCTATTATACAGGGTGTCCACGAACAACCCCTACAAAACGAAAGAGGTAATTCAACACAAAAAACCATGAAAAAATGTTCATTTTGAAATATAAATTTTATTTTATTTTTTATTAAATATCCGTTGCAAATATTAAATTTTTCTTACGAAATTGAGCGTTCGGAGTATCTTTTGGGTAAGGAAACATAATTTGGTATTAGATTTCATGTGACACTTAGAGTGCGCTACGTACGCTACTATTATTTATGTAAATTTGCCCTAACTTTTTTGACGATGCATTTTTGGGTTTTTTACGAATAAATATTATTCTTGTACCTTTTCTAAGCAAAAAAGCTAGACTTACTCAACAACGCTAGAGGTAACCGTCTCGAGCAATTTGCAAGTTTATGCGGGGATGCAAGGAAAACAAATTTTTTAATAAAAATAAACTAATGTGTATTTATTTCAAGATAATATAAAAATAAAGGTAAGTATAAATTATTTTAAACTATAATAAATGCTCCACATGATGATCGTTAGTTTGAAGGCATAATGTAATTCTTTTTTTAGAGAAGGTCTGATACGTCTATAAATATTCTGCATTTGTCTGAACTCATTGCAGGCATTTTGAATTCTCAATAGCAATTTTGTCAAAAATGACACTTGCGTTTATTATTGTTAAGAACGGTTACCTAGCATTGTTAAGTAAGTATACCTTTTTATGAATAAATACTTACACTTTCCTAAGCAAAAAAAGTATATTACGTTCTATAAGAAAAATGCATTATGCCTTCAAACTAACGGTCATTACGTGGAGCATTTATTATAGTTTAGAATAATCCTTAGTTGCCTTTAATTTTGTATTGTCTTGAAATAAATACACCTTAGTTTACTATTAAAAAATTTGTTTTCCTTACATAAACGCATAAACTTGCAAATTGCTCGAAAACGATTACCTCTAACGTTGTTGAGTGAGTATAGCTTTTTTGCTTAGAAAAGGTACAAAAATAATATTTATTCGTAAAAAAACCCAGAAGTGCATCACCAAAAATGTACATAAATAATAGCAGCGTACGTAGCGCTCTCTAAGTAAATGTCCAATTTCGTAAGAAAATTGTATTATTTGCAACAGATATTTAATAAAAAATAAAATAAAATTTATATTTCAACTTCCTCTATCTCCGTAACGAACCATTTGCGGACATAGGTTAATATAAAAATGTTTCCTTGTTTTTTATGTAGAACCACCCCTTTCATTTTGTAGGGGTTGTTCGTGGACACCCTGAATAGAATGCCCAATAATTCCGTGCCTCTTATATTTTTAGAAATAATTTATTTAAATCTGACCGATAAACCGTTATTAAGGTCTATGAAATTGTCCTAATACATTTTAAAAAATATAACGGTTGGAACTTTTTTATATCTCTTACACCTCCTTTAATATCATGCCAGGTTTTTGAAACAGCTAATTAAGAACAATATGTTTAAAAACATGGAGATCTTTGATAGTTTTAGCATCAGGTTTTATTTTCTGAATTACAATTATGATCAAAAATGTTCCTGCTCAGATATCAAGAAATTTCAACTTGTAAAAAAAAGCAGGAAATTCCATAGTAGTGCAAAACTATACCAGCAATTTTTTTGCAGCGTCAAAGGGGTCGTGACCCTCGATAAAAGTTATACCCTGTTTAATTTTCTAAAATGTATTATTAATAACTGTTTATTGTTTGCCGAATTTGAATAAAAATTTCTAGAAATATACAAAACACATAAAAAAAAAATAAATAATATTTAAAATTTTAACACTGTATATTGAAAGCTTTTCCGAACCCATATTCATAAAAACTTTTTTTAATGTTTCCTTGTGTAAAATTGCCCCTCCAAATATAGGAACGCAATTTTAGGATATCCTGTGTAGAGCATCTACTTCTTTGAAATCTGGTTTTCCAAATCTAAGTGTAGCGAATAGGGTTTGCTATGAGTTACATTTCATGATGGAGTCCATTACTCCTGCCATTGAAAATTTACATAAAAAATACAATTTGCAAAAGGGCATAAGCTACGTTTGCATAAAACTGGCAGAATATTGGAAAAATAGTAATTGTACGAATTCGAGGTTCGTGAAAAAATGAAATGAAAAAATAGTCGGAAAATGTGATATCTAAAAGGAAAAAGGCTGACTAAACTACTAAAGGTGGACGATTCTGCTATAAATGTTTTACTAAATAGATCCTATCTAAAAAAACTTTTTCATAATTAAGCTTCAAATATTAGATCCAATAAACGGTCTTCTCCGTTGGAGGAAAATTTGTGCGCTAAACTAGATCATACTACCAACCATATATTTGAGTGCCAAAAAAATATTTTGGAAGTTAGTAGATTTTTGAAATACTAATATTTTAATATGAAAATGAGAGTTTGTTTAGAAATTTCGGACTAGATTAAAACTAGGAAGTTGTACAAGAATATAAGAAGTATAATCTTCCTACTTCTGTTCATTAAGTACCTATATTCATGGATTTGAGGTAATTTCTTTGCTGTCTATAGGTGACTTATTTAAAAAGCATGCCGAGTGATCAAATAGAAATATTCAGTTATGTAGGTAGGAGCATAGTAAAATAAATATCACTACCTTTTATATAGACTTCTTTCTTAATTCAGCACCTATATTTATTAGTAAGAGGCTCTGTTAATTTTCAGGTTTCTTCGGATATTCATGATAACGTGAGGTTGCTTCTAATGACGAAAGTATTGAAACTGTTATAAGTTGGAAAGACACGGTAATAAGGTACAAATGTGTCCAAAAAAGTTTGGTAGATCAAGGATATGTTTGGCTTGTGAGAATTTTTATGATTTGTCATATCCCAACAGAAAAATATATCGTTTCTTGGTCTCCTTTTGAAAAAAAAATTAAAATATTAGAACCTAGTTTCACCTATTGCATTAAATTAAATAATGTAATATTGTTATTATTTATTTGCTGCTGCACAATAATTACAGAAGAAACACTACCTAGAAACACACCATCCAGATATTCCACGTATTTTTTCTATTGCCAATGCAAAATGATGAACATTATAGAGTTTTTTTAATTTTGTAAATATTTAAATGATGTATTTACTCTATAATATATTTATAATAATATTTCAGATTTTTTTATATTGCATCCATCTCGTAGTACAAAACCGAAAATTTGCAATATATTTTTGTTACGTATTCTAAGGACTCTTATATATAGGAAACATAAATTTACCGCAAAATTTTGCCATCGCTAGAACACCTCCCATATAAATATAATAAATGGAATATCGTACGGAGAAAGTAATTAATAAATTGACATTTTAATCCAAAATTTGTTACTTTAGAAACAACTTTCTGTCAAATCCCTAATGTCAACGGAAAACAAAACAGTAAACCGAAATCGCAAAACTTAAAACCATTAAGTCTCATTCTAAAGTTCACATGGTAAATTCTGCTGAGACAAACACTCAAAACTAAAAACAAATATAATATTTCAGCCTCGTCGGGGTTGTTAGCGCAGACGGAGATAAAATGACGATCAGGCATTTGGATGACAACCCAGAAACCAAAAACCACACTGACTTATTATGGCATAAATATTACACTGGGCAAAATTTGAGAAGCTTCAAGCAGGTTTAAATTTATACAACTTTTCAATTATTTGAAATATATTACTACATATGTATATGCTAATCTGAAGGCTATGTATGACGTACGCTGTGGTGTTACTAACGTTCACATCGTAGTCTATGCAAGTTCAAGCTATTCAGGCTAAATAATGATCTAGACTTTTTTGTACATAAGTTTGACTAGTATTATGGCATCACCCACTTTGCGAGGCTTTAAAAAGGCCGATATCATGTTTTTTAGGCAGTGGCTCTTCGGCGACAGTATGCATAACATCTCAAACTTATTAGAAATGTAGACCACAGGTCCCCAAAAAATATTTTGATTATTTAATAGAGTCGAGTGTGTTTTCTAAATTGTTTTTTCATTTGTTTCCTTTTGCGTATTGTCCCGGCAGGCGATATGCCACCCCCCATTGCTACCAGTGGCGGTCTTTGAGAGACCACGGTGACAATTTTGACACCCCCAAAATATCGGTAGCACAACCCGCTACAGCATTGCCAAATGCCGAAGTCCTGGAATCTAAGCATTTGCACTCCAGGAGGCTCCCGCAGCTTATGCTACCCGGTTATAATGACTTATAATAAATGACCCGGTGACTAGGGTGCTGGATCCTGCTGTCGGGACTTACGGGCCCTACGATTTCCCAGACCGAATAGCACTCCGACTGGAATATCAGACGAAAACCGCGACCAATATGAGAAAATCACAGGCAAAATTATAGCGTCTTTCTCAGACCAATTTTGGCCCTGGGAAAACTCCTGAGCCTACAGTGACTTTAAGTTATGCCCAACAGAGAGCGCTCGGGTGTCATATTTGCCAAGCTATAGGCTTGGGCTTTGAATGATCGTTAGATGACTCCCGACCGCTCAATGTCTCCGAAAGAATCAGATTCTTTAAGAAAATGGGACGCTTTCCTCCCCACACGGTCTATACTATCATCGCCAAATACCATGAGATAAAGAAGGATACACCTCTGGTTGATTCTAGAATCTGACTGCAGTCTAGAGTTAACATGGCCCCGATGGGAGTTGGGCTGGGTGTTTTGGCACCAGTCCCACCAATAAAGGAGTGACAATACTGGAGTGTATTAGCCTGATAATCAAAGCCCAAAGGAGGGACATTCCAGCCAGAGACATGAGAAAAGCAGTACCGAATGAGGAACTACTGGAGGTGATAGAAGACAACTTTTTTGATGTGTGTCGTGAAGGAGCTACTCCAAGGATATGGGTGCCAAATGTAGTTAGAACGAGGGCTAGTCCACATGCCTGACCACTATCTAAGAAGTACTATGAGGCGACTGATGAGAGCACTTATGTATTGGCCAAGTGTTACATCTGCCCATATCAAGGCAGTCTCTGCGGTAGAGGAAGAAGCTTCTCGATTTACTAATAAAAATTTTTTCCCCAAAATTTTAGGATTAATACTTTTTGAGATATAGCCGAGAACCATCCTTAGCGGATCACCCTGTTTAGCTATATAGTGGAATCGCAAAAATTTTCGAAAAATATAAGTTGAATTTAATCGATGTTTGTTCTTAAAATACTAAAAATATATTTTCAGGAAAAAAATTATCATGTCTGTACAGATGTATGCCAGTGTATGTGTGTCTAAACCAAATTTGCTCCAGGATAAATTCAGAACGCCCAAACTGATTCTTTTCATATTTGCATAAAAAATATTTAAGATCCTGTTCTCGGCGATGTTCGTTTATTTCGAAAAAATTATTAACATCATGTCCTGTAGCTAGTTTATTACTTGAAAATTTACTTAGTCCGGACCTGCAGTCCATGTCGTAGTCTGAGTCTCCATCGCAAATGGAGATGAGGTCAAGATCTCTTTCCCTAACCTGACTCTGTCGAGGATGAGATAAGTTAAGATTAATTAAAGACATTTGAGACTGAAGGTCTCTTACAGGCTTTCTTAATTCTAGTGAACTGTCATTAAATAATATCCGCAGAGATTCGCGCGGGCGGCTAGCATTATCGAGCAACAAATTATCGTATGAGTGTTTCTTTTTCATAATTAATGTCTAATTTTAGGGTTAAATTGATTGTTTATAGGAGAAGTGAACATTGGATGTTCCGTGATCGTTAAGTTTTAAAAGAACGGATTCACCAACCGTACTAATACTAAAACCCTAATCTAACTTTACAAAGATCAAGTATAATTTAGAGTATTATTTGTTTAAACAAAGTTTATTTTACGCAAATTCAGAGAAAATCCAATAATAATTAAAATGTCAAAATCAGTACAAAAAAAATGTGATTCCCTCAATCAAGGGTAGAACACAAAAATACAAGTCAAAAATAGATAAAATGTTACAAGAATAAATAATCAATCACCAATTGTTTAATAACAGTTTCAAGGTTAAGTGAGCAAATCGAAATTTAAATTAATTTCGAAAAATAGCAAAAGGTTGAGCAATTAGTTGCGTTTCAAAAAATTCAATCAAAGTTAATTATTTATGCTTGAAGTACAACAATTACAAAGCACTAAAAAAACACTAGTTGAATTCACTTTAAGTTACTTAGAAAGGAAACTTGAGCTGGAGAACTTAACTGAGCTTGATGAACGCTTATTGAGAGGGAGACCAGAGCCTTAGCTTACCCAGCTTCCATACGCAATTTTGACAGCTAGTTCTTCTTGTTCTTCCAGATGCCTCCTACTAGGGCATAAATCAAGAGAACCTGATTTAATCCGCGAGGACGATCTTCACAATCTAAGCCCTACTCGGAACCTAAGTGCAATGGAACCTTTCAGTACAAAGACCCGGCGCAATCCAATGGTGGGAACTCTAGTGCAAGGTTCCTCTAGTTGTCTTCGGCTGTATCACTAAGAAGGACTTAGGAAATGCGCTAATATACTGCAACCGGTGCTTAGGAGGGCTATTTAAATCAAGTATCACTAACGAGTTATAATGACGATCTGCTTGATCTGCTAATGAGTCAAATTTCGGTCTATATTTATATGATTTCTCCGTCGACGTCACGGTTGCATCATGTTGTCAGCTCTAGACCAATGGTGGCCATTTTGGGCGGAGTTCCGTGAACGAAACTGTCGACAATTTTCTTCAGTTTATGGCAACTAATTTTAGGGGTAACATCTGCTGGGAAACTTTGAAGTTCCGTGGGAACATTGTTTTTGAGTATTTTCATGATTTGCTATTTTTCCCAGTAATAACATCACTTTATGTGTATTCTGGCAAAGTTTAAGATTTTTCCCAACACTTTTTATTTTTTCGCTGAAAAAATTCGTACTTAATTGAAAGCTCTCAAAAAGTTGTCTTTTATGTGTATTATTACGCCATAAAGATTTGAGATTTTTTCTATCAGTCGTTATTTAGATATTGGAACTCTTCACCAGGACCTGGTGCTCTTCTTTCAAGGCCTGTTTTCTCGGTTCCAATTCGTTTTTTCGTAAAATGTTATATTGTAGAAAATGTTTCCTTTTTATGGGGCTATCATCCTATGAAGGTCCCGTTTTGATATTAAAAAATAAAAATTTTTATTGAAAAGTCCAAAAATTGAAAAATGATCTTCCGTATTTTTTTAGTTATTAAGCTGGAATTTTGATCTTAGGTAGATTAGGTCATTCTGAACATTTTATGAAGAGTGACTTTTGTTGATATCTCCACGCGTTTAGAAGTCATGGACGTGGCGTCTTTTTGAAAGTATGTCGTTTACCCGTTGCCCTTTTTCGCCCATAAATCGGTAGTGGATTAAGATATCCTCTTGAAATTTTTATACAAGGTAGCCTTAGTGGATCCTTTTCAATGGGTCCTTACTGCTTTTTATTATCTTTTGAAGGAAACATTTTATTAAGGTTTGAATATGAAAAATTTACATATAACGAACTTGCAAATTTAAATCATGAAATTTAATTTTCTTAGGTGTTTCGTATTAGATTTTAATGAATCTTTTCCTCAACTGTTCGCCGTGATAATGGCTTTCTAGAAAAGTTAAAATTTTTAAAAAATATTGAAAATTAGAATTTTGAAAAATTAAATTAGTTTTATTTCTACATGAATTAATTGAGATATTGCAAAGATTTACATTGTTCTATCTTAATTAGGAGTATTTTTAATTAATTATGTAAAAACTAGTAACTAACTAGATCAGCTAAACTCGGCGTGGTTGTTTCTGATTGGCTACAAGGTGCGCGTCCTGTATTCTTATTGGTTGAGTTTAAATCATCGAATTTTCGAGGTCAAGGCGCGGTTATTCGTTTGTATTTATTTTTTTGTATTATATATTAAAATCTCTAAATTCGCCTTTTTCCACAACTTGCCTCGTACAGAATTCAACTACTTACTAGATATACGTATAATTATTCAGTAATAACTATATAGAAATCCTATAAACCGTAATTTATTTTAAATTATTGAAGTTTTTAGTTTATTAATTATTATTATTATTATTATTTAATGTTTATAACATTTACTTAGTCTACAAAAAATAAGTCATGTCCTTTACCCTTACCAGGGAAGTAAAAAAAATGTATTTCAGAAACATTTAGCTTGCTTAGAAAACAGAAAACATTTCTTTTATTTTTTTTGTATACCCAAAAATATTTTTTTGACTTTACAGGTTTAGGAAGATAAAATAGTTTTCTATAAATACAAAAAAAATATTTTTCATAAGCATTTAGCTCGCTTTTAAAACAGTAAAACAGGTCAAATTTCTTTAATAATTTTGCCTATAAAAACATGTTTTATACACATTTTATATTACATTATACAAGGTAGCCCTAATAGAAATAAACAGTCCCCTGAAAACGAAAAAAAAAATCAAGAGAGGTCAGCTTCATTAACAAACGGAGAAGTACATCTGTTGTCTTCTAGAAAAATAAAGCAGCCCCAAAAATCGTTTTTATTTGTTTATATAAAAACAAACGGTGAAATATGTCAAATCTCTTTGTACTTAAAATCTTTTCTACTATACGGGGTAGCCTTAAAGAATACAATAGCCCGTTAAATGCAACTATTTTTCATTTCCATAAATGATTTGACAGTGGTTAAAGTTAATTTCAAACCAACTTTTAAACGATTTAATATGTGAATTTGAGATTTTGCGAGCTAAATAATATTTTTGATGTAATTATTATAGTTCAGATTCTTCCGAGTATTCTTTCCATCATGCCCCATAGAGACAGGATATCTATATCACTAAATAGAAGTGTCTTATTAGCTTTTTTTTTAAACTGTGAAATATTTTTTTAGTTACAGTACTAGTGAAGATCGAACCCGTACCTCTGGATCTCTAGCCCATTGCTCTAAACAATTGCACTATCATACCACTGATAAGCAATTCGTTAGATATTGTACACATTCAAACCCACCAGTATCATAACCATTGTTGATCCTGCTAAATATTTTAACCTTATGGCGCGGCTTTCCTGATCTGAGATCGCTATTAGGTTTCATCCATATTAGTAAACTCATAATTTTTAGAATATATATATATATATATATATATATATATATATATATATATATATATATATAAGAAATATTTGAGTAAAAGTAGAGGTTATGGTACGAGCGGGAATTAAACCTGCACCTCTGGATCTCTTGCCCATTACTCTAACCAATTGCGATATCGTACCACTGATAAGCAATTCGTTAGAACTTGCACATATTTCAACCCAGCAGTATAATAACCATGGTTGATCCTACCAAATATTCTAACCTATCTGACATCGCTGTTATGTTCCGTCTATATCAGTAAATTAGCTCGTACTATAACTTTAACTATTGACCAAATATTTCTGAAAAAATATATCATATTAAAAAAACCTGATACTTCTATTAAAAATTTGGCTTATACGGGTATAACGTACAAATTATAAATTTAGTAATACGGCAGAACTTAATAGCGATGTCAGTTGAATAATGGCTATGTTACTGGTGGGTTTGAATATGTACAAGTTCTAACGATTTGCTTATCAGGGGTACGACAGCGAAATTAGTTAGAGCAATGGTCTAGAGTTCCAGATGTACGGGTCAAATATTGCTAAAACTCTATATAACTTGCTACTTGTTTTTATAAAGACATGTACGCATATTTTTATCTAAGTTTATCTTTGCTAAACAGGTTTAAATACTTGCGAGTTATTAGTAAGTCTCTGCTTTAAGGGGTTATTTATGATGTTAAAACCCAGCTACAGCTTTATAAAAATGTATGTCTCATATTTGGGGGATGGTCTCGACTTTATATACACGTACATAATAAAAATATTTGTTGGGTAACCAGTCCTGTTATATATGTCGTATATAAACATGACAACCCCAGATTTAAAAATTGTAAAAAGGAAGAGCGGTATTACTATATTTGAGTTTTGTTGTACGTCTTTACTTCCCTCATAAAAGGGAAGAATTGTAATCGTGAAAAATCACCCTCCGAGATTTTTCAGATCTTTACGTTTCAGGGTCCCTAGATGACAAAAAAGATGTTTCTCGATTCCGTCGGCCTGTCTGGTTGTAGGTCTGTTTGTTCGCGGCATAGCTAAAAAACTACCTGCTCGATTGAATTCAAATTTTGGTCAAAAATTAAGTATCATATGGGGATGACCTGGTAATTTTGCTAAAAATCCAATATGGCAAAACAAAATGGCGGCCTAGTGAAATGGTTAAATAATTATTACTTAGAAAGTGCTTATCCAATTTAACTGAAATTTTGCACAAAAACCAAATAGTATGTCACAGTTTCGGTTTTACATGCTATCGAATTGGACGTACGACCTTGACGCGGCGAGTGTTTCGGTTTAGTGCTTCTTGGTTTATATATAGTGCTGAACTATACAGCTCGTCCAACATAGGATTGCGGGTCGGCATTTGTGCGCGTTGACAAAACTGGGCGGGGTCACGACAGACAAGTGCATTGTTAAGTCGATTGATATTCGGTGGGCAAAGTTTCCTTATCTGTGTAGAGTCGCCAGTGAAAGTACCTATTAGCCTTTTGTGATGTTTTAAATGAAAATCAAAAACAAAGTATTGCACAGTCGGTTGATCTTCAGTGGGCAAAGTTTGCTTCTGTGTATACAGTCTGAAAAGAATGTACTAGCGTTTTAAGTTAAGTTCAATTTAAAGTTATTATGGAGTTTCGAATCAAAAACACAGAGGTGCACGGGAAAACCCATGAAGAAGGCTTTGTTGCAAATGCTTATTTAAGGTTTAAGTGCAGCTTAAAATCAGGGGATTACCATGATGAAATAAACTTCGAAAATCATAAAAAATGGCTACAGGAAAGACTCATACTAAATTTAAACTAAAAAATTCTAAATAGTGTTGTCGTAATAGACAATACCCCATATAGCAATGTCCAATCCAATAACTCTCCGACGATAGGCTCAAGGAAAGAATAATTGAAATAGTGGATTAGATGATGGCATTTAAATGAATAAATATTGAAAATTGAAATATGTACTTTAATTAAGCTTTATAAACCACGATTCAAGACGTATGAAATCGATAAACTCTTGATTAAGAACGGGCATAACGTGTTAAGGTAATTTAATTTGTTTATATATAATGCAGTACAAATTTTAAAATTTAAAGGATTGTTGTGAAAGTGCCATCAACTTATTACATGATCAAATCATATTATATTTAATATATTCCTATTTATTTCAGGCTTCCTTCATATTATCCTGACCTGAATCCCATAGAACTTGTTTGGGCTTCTCTTAAGCAATATGCTGGCGAAAGGAATGTTAATTTTAATCTAAAAGAAATCGAAACATACTGCGACGAGTTTTTTAAAAATCTTCTCGTCACAAGCATGGAAATCGAGAAGCGAACACGAAAGGAAGATAGAACGTTCTTTTTTTATAGAAATGGGCCACCATTAGATGTAGTAGTGGATAATTTAATAATAAGCCTACAATCCGATAGTAACACTGACAGCAATGATTCGAGTGACAATGCATTCCAAGAAGAACCCGGGTTATCGGGAGTCGAGGATTTATACCTATATTGCTTAAAACTTTTAATTTCCTTGTTATTTCTATGTATTTTTATTCTAATGTAAGTTAATTTGTTTTTCAATTAATTTAAAAAAATCGAATTCCCTCGTATGTTATTTTTTTGACTATACATTTTACCTACTTTTATTGAGGGGAGTCCGGTATTCAAAGAGAGGAAAATATTTAAATTAGTATAATATTATATACATATATACATATACTCCCTAAAGTAGGTAAAAATATTTATAGTCCGGAATTTCTCAAATCTGAACGCAAATGTTTTATAAGGCAGGCAAAAACCATGGTAGTTTGTAATAACTCAAGAGCGTAGGTATTGCGGATTTATTGTTGAAACAGAGTGTACCTATTTCGGTCGTAGTACGAAGGTTGTGTATCTCTTTTGCTCCGAATACGTTCTCGGTTTACGTCCGCGCATCTCGTGAACATTTACACCCGCGATCCTATGTTGGGCGAGCTGTACTTGGGATTTATTTTTTTCAATTTTTGTAGGAAAAAACCGGCGTTATGTGAGTTCTATCATTTTCTAATTTTATTCGTACCTTTCATGTTTTTAACATGACTGGGGGCATATATGGCGAAGGGAGCGGTAAACCGCCAGATAGTCAAGATATTAAAGTTGTAGATCTCATATATAATGATATTTGTATGGGAGAAAATTTTAATCGTAGCTCATACAGTAGTAAATTAAATATATCCACTGCAGAAGCATCTAACAACAAACAAATCGTGGATATTGTCAGTTGAGCAGACTTTAGCAATAGATATAAAAAGCATAGTTTAAGTCCATTTATAATTTTTGTAGGACATAAATATTTAAATTTTGGAAGGTTACATCCAATGAAAATTGGCGAACTTTTTAAGTTGGGAGGAGATGAAAAACACATGATTTCAATGTACATAGCACTCTGTAGGGGTGTGAAAAAAATGATAAAGCAGGTGCCACGCTATTAAATGCCTTAGCTTTCAAAACTTGATTATTAGGAATGAAGGTCATCCTACATATGTAGGCAGTCATGGTAACAATAGGTCTGCAATTCATTTAACGATCTTTTCTTCTAATTTGCATTCAATTTCCTCTTGTCAAGTTTTACATGATACATATGGGTCAGACCATTATCGCATACAAGCTGCTTTTAACAAAAATACTGAGAATCAGTCTCACACCGACAATCCTACAGGATGGGTTTTAAAAAACACGAACTGGGCTGCTTATTCCAATAAAATCCATGAAATAATAAACTCTTATTATGAAATGAAGCAAATTCAATTATTAAATTAATTAGTAAAGCTATAAGCGATACCTCAAACGAATTGTTTAAAAAAGGAAAAGTAATGTTACACACTTTTTTAGGCCTTGGTGGGATGAAGAATGTCAATTAATATCTACGTATCGAAAAGAGAAGTTTAAAATATTTCGAAAAAACAATAATTTACAAAACTTCTTAGATTATAAAAAATTTACAGACGAAAGTAAATTAGTTTTTAAAATCAACCAAAACATAACTGGAAACAGTGCAATAGTTTAAATGCCCAAACGTCGCTTTCTAATATATGGAAGAGAATTAATCGTGTAAAAAATAGTTGTAACAATAATATATCATTCCCTATTTCTAAAGAGTTATCCGAAATATTTTTAAACAAGATTGCACCCCATTATGTTGCACAAGATATCCCACCTATTCATTCAAATAACAACCATCCATTGTGTAAAGTCGTATCCTTTCCTGAGTTAGAAATTAATATTATGAAATCTAAAGATACTAGTCCGAGTTCTGATGATATTACATTCAGCATGTTAGAAAATCTACCTGTATCTGCAAAAAAACCATTGTGTGTAGCACTTATCAAAGCTATCCTAAGGGGTGATGATATGGACATAATTAAACATTCCATTATTGTTCCCATCAATAAATCGGGTAAGCCTAACTAGTATAGATCCATATCCTTGTCTTCGTGTATTCTAAAAACTTTTGAAAAAAATTCTTAAACGACGATTAGAATAGTGGTGTGAATCGCAAAAACTGATTTCAGATTTCCGGTTCGGTTTCAGAAAAGGGAAAGGTGTTAACGAGTGTTTAGCTCATTTAATATCTGATATACACGATACTTAAACGACTACCTTTCTGCATTGTTTTTGGACATTTCCTGTGCACATGAAAATGTAAATCTAAACATATTAATTAATAAATTAACTAGACTTCACATGCCAGTAGCATTTGCTACCAATCTAGTTAAATTATTTACAGGTCGCAAAATATCATTTAATACTGGGACAAATCTCAGCGAAACCAGGACTGTATCTTCGGGGTTACCTGAAAGCTCGGTATTAAGCCTCTAGCTTTTTAGCTTATATATGCCGGACTTTCATGATTTAAATCTAAATTGTACGGTGTTACAATTCGCTGATTTTTTTCTATATAGCAGTCATAAATAATTCAAAGACTGTCATGCAAATCTCAGTCGACTATGTATATATGAAACGTATACTTTCCAGAAAATGGATTTAACATTTTTAACCAAAAATGTGCAATGCTTACCTTTCCAAGGCAGAGAATTGTAAAAGAGGACTTTATTAATCTAAATGGTACAAATGGTACCATGAGTTAAATCACTTAAATATTTAAGAGGGATTTTGGATCAAAAGTTAAAATGGGACGAACATATTAACTATATTACAAAAAAGGCAGAGAAAAGTAAAAACATACTACGGGCGGTGGTATCCAAGTCATGGGGTTCCCACCAAAGGACCGCTTTAATGTTTTATAAAGCATTTACTAGATCCATACTTGACAACGATTCGATTTTCTATAGCTCAGCAACGAAACAACGGCTTAATAAATAAAGTAGACTGTGTTCAATTTAGGGCCCTCAGTCTTATACTGGAAGCCATGCGCTTGACTCCTACACAAGCTCTTCTAGCGGAATTTAATGAACCGACTTTATATATTCGACGTAAAATCCTGGCCGAACAATTTGTAATTAGAAATATGAGAATTAGAAACAGTACTCTGATTGATAAAATTTACAAATTAAGTATTTCTAATCTCACCTTATCATTATGTCCATTTTGTGTTTGAAGGGTCCTTTAGAAATAACTCAATAGTAATGAAAAGTGTTTTAGATAATTATAAGGCATTAGTAAAGTATTCACCGATGGCTCTAGAGGTGAAAAAAGTATAGGTTGTGCATTCAGCGTTCCTCAAGACAACATAATTCAACAATTTAAATGTAATGACATGGCAACATTAAAATCACTAGAGCATATTTACATTAATAATAACATAAAAAAGGTGACAATTTTGTCGGACACAACCTGTACTTTTATCCCTTAAAAACAATTCACATTGTAAACATCAAATTGACGCAAGTATCCTAAATTACCTTTTAAAACTTTATTCCAATGAAGTGGAAATAATTTTTATTTGAGTAAAGAGCCACACTGGTATAGCTGGCAACGAACAAGTTGATAAGGCTGCAAAGCAATGTTCCTATGAATTGAGAATTAATTTTAATGTATTCACGTATATTAGAAGTAAAAACTATCAAGATTGGGAAAGACATTATCAGGAATATTTTAATAATACCCAAAATACATATACATCAATATACCCTGAACTCAACCAAAAGGCTTTGATTCACTATATAAATATTTCAAGACATTTATGTGTATCTTATTTTCGATTCTTAGTTGGGCATGCAAATGTCAATAGTCACCTTTTCAAAATGAGTCTCAGCAATAGTCCTTTATGTTCTTGTAATAACGAAAGCAACGACGATCTAAATCATCGTTTATTCAATTGCAAGCTCAACACACAAGCTGTATCCTATATGATTTCAAAATTAGGTCAATTAAAATTAATGTCAATGTCACACCCAATATTAATGCAAAATGTGGTCAAAAATAATAAATTAGAAAGTAAGTTATTGGAGTACTTAAAAAGATGTAGCGTAAAAGTTTAAACTTAGAATATTTAGAATTAGTACACTAGTTAGCTTTGTTTCCTATGTTTTTTCCTCGTATGTACATTATACCTATCCGAGCTCACCTGTTAATTGTCTTGTCTACTTAATTAAAAACGCCCTGAGTTGGCCTTAGGGCGAGAAGTGTGTGTCCCTGTTTACCTATCCCTGAGTTATCGTGGGTTTTGGGTTCTAATTGAGGCTATATTAGGTTAATCCTAAATAAATGCTCATACGACTGCTTTAATTAATTCAAAATACGATCAAATACTTTATTAATAAAATAGCATGACAAATGAAATAAAAAAATATTATGTAGGGATCAACTGGTAACATTTTGGTACGAATCCAAGAAGGCGGAACAAAATGGCGGCTTAATAAAATATTTAAAAATTCAGCCTGAAAAACTACTTAATGAACTGATTTGAAATTGTGTGCCATAATTAACTGTAGTATAGAGATCAACTAGTAAAACTGTGGTAATTCAAGAGGGCGGAACAAAATGGCGGCCAAATAAAATTTTAGTAAGGTGAAAAAAATCACCTTCTCAGGTTTTACATATATTCGCGTTTTAGCGTCTCTAGATGCCAAAAAATATGTTTTATCAATTCCTTCGGTCCACCTGCCGCTTTGTCTGTCGCAGCATAGCTTAAAAATTACTCATCAGATTGACTTCAAACTTTAGTCAAAAATTAAGGCTCATATAGGGATAACCTGGTAATATTTTGGTAAAACTCCAATATGCCGGAACAAGATGGCGCCCTAGTGAAACGTTAAAAAATTACTAGAAAAACTAATTATCCAATTTACCTCAAATTTTGCAAAAAAAAGTTACATAATAATAAACTGGTAACATTTTGATATGAATATAAGATAGCAAAACAAAATGGCGGCCTAATAAAATATTTAAAAAGTCAGTCTCAAAAAAGTATATATTAGATTTATTTCAAATTTTGTGCAAGCATTAAGTGAGACATGGCGATAAGCTGGCAAAGTTTTCTTACGAATTCAAGGTAGCGGAACAAAATGGCGGCCAAATGAAATGTTAAAAAATTAGCTTAAAAAATCCTCTTATTTAATTGACTGTAAATTTTGGAAAAAAAATAAATATGATATAAGGATAAACTGGGGCGAATTGATTATGACGTGTCAATGTAAAAACTACTTATTGAATTAATTTTAAATTATGCCCAAAATCAAGTGTGGCATAGGTAGAAAGTGGTAAAATATTAGTAGGGATCCAATATATTGGAACAAAATGGCGCCCAATAAAAAAGACAGTATATATGTGTTCCTAAATAACTATATACTGAACTAAATTGGTTCACACTTCACTATTCCTAATAAATGGAAATGTTCATAATAAGGGAACTTCCGGATAAAGGAAATTTATAGATTTTTTAATTTAAGTCGATACATAATACATACATTAAGAGGTGCTTTTGTTGTTTCTGTCTTCTATAATATTAAGATACATATGGTCGGATTAAAAAACGTAAATATCATCCCAGGCAATATTCAATATTATAGTCGTGCAGGATGTTGTTAATTTTCAAAACATACTGAGTACAAAACAGATTTGAAGTCCTCGGTAAAGGATTATTCATTACACATTTCTTAAATTAATTTAGTAAAGTTTAATTAGTGTTCGACTTATAGATTACAGAGCAAATACGCTAATGTCTGTTGCAGAGGATATAGATTATTTGCACCGGGAATCTTTTTGTTTAAATTGTACAAGTTTAATCTGAAACTTTACCGTTGATTAAAGAGGCGAAATTTCGAATGAAATCTCAAAAATATCAAATTATTGTGAGGGGAGATTAAGTTAACCCCGTTACAATTTATTAATCTATTATCTCTCAATATCTTGACCCGCTTTCTAGTTTATATGTTTAATGTGTCCCAGAAAGTTACGTAAATTAGTGTAACAACAGAATATTTAGTAGTGTTGATATCACACGAGCGAAAATATATTCGAGTATTCGATTATTGAAAACAGTGACATTACTTGATTAGTGGCAATGATGCGAGTTCTAAATTCGAGGGATGGACTACCTATCATACAAAACTTCCTAATATGAGTTTATTATAGGTTTTCACATGTAAATAAAATAAAACTTAAATATAATACAATTATGTATATCTATATATATATATATATATATATATATATATATATATATATATATATATATATATATATATATATATATATAAATATATAAATATATATATATATATATATAAATTTATATATATATATAATTTATATATATATATATATATATATATATATATATATATAAATATGTACAGTGACCGGCAAAGAGTTTGCAACAAATGGGAATTTTTTTATTATTGATTTCTCATAAAACTTTTTCTCATTAAAAATTGGTGCTTAAAGTAAAATTAATTTTGACTGCATCAAATCTCAAGTCGTATTTACAAGCCTTTTAAAAAATTAGACTTCAAGGTTTCTAAAACAAAAAAATTCACTGCAGCAGAGTTATAGGACACATAAAATTATAAATAGAAGTTCAGTAAAGTTTTTTTTTTATATCAAGCTTAAAGTTAAACAGAAAAATAGACTCAAAAATTGAAAAAGTTACCATTTTTCGATTTTAGAGTTAAAATTTCCTCTTTAACCACACCAGATATAAAAAATTACTTTACTTAATTTTTATTTATGATTTTTTGTGCCCTATAACTCCGCTGTGTCGAATTTTTTCTTTTTTAAAATTTTATGAATGTTGAAGCCTAATTTTTAAATTTTTTGAACACCCTGTACATCCGACCTGAGTTTTGACGCAGTCAAAATTAGTTTTTCTTTAAGCACCAACTTTTATCAGGAATAAAATTTTGAGAAAGCAATAATATCTATATATATATATATATATATATATATATATATATATATACATATATATATATATATATATATATATATATATATATATATATATATATATATATATATATATATATACATATATATATATATATATGTATCAAGATAAGGCAGGTTATCGCCATTTTCTTTTTCACACGTAAATTTTAAATTGTGATCATAATTATTAAAAACTTGTAAAATTTCGTCACATTTATTGTAAGGTATAGAAGTAAAAATATCATCTACAAATTTTTTTTAAAGACGGAATTTCGAGAGATAGTAAAGGGATGCAGTTGTCATCCATTACATATTGGGCAAGTATTGGAGAAATAGATGATCCCATTGGAGTTCCTAAAATTTGTTTATAGAAACAATTTTTAAAAGAAAAAATATTTGTATTAAAAATAGTTTCAATAATACATAAAAATTTTTGTTGTGATTTTTTACAGTGATTTGGTATGACGTTCCAACTTTTAATTATAGAATTTCTAATTAAATTTAGTGGAATTTTTGTAAATAAAGAAATAACGTCTAAACTAATTAATATGTAATTATTAGGAATTGTTTTATTATTAATGAAATTAGAAAATTCGAAGGAATCTTTTACATAATACATATTTTCAGAATCATAAGATTTAGTTAAAATGTCACAAAAAAAGAGAGTTAATTTACTATTTGGTGAGTTAATTGATGAAACAATAGGTCTTAAAGATAATATAGGTTTATTAATTTTAGGGAGACTATAAAATTTAGGACAAACAAAATTATAAGATTTTAACTTTTTGCATTCTATTTCAGTGATCATATTACAAGTTTTTAGATTATTGATTATATCATTACAGGTTTTTTTTATTGAAGTTGTCGTATTTTTAATAATTTTGTTGTAAGATTGGACATCATCAATAATTTGATGAGATAAGGCAGAATAGTCTGCCTTATTAATAATGACAGTACCATTGCCTTTATCAGATCTTGTGATTAAAATTTCTGGATGTTCTTTAAAAAACTTTTTGGTTTTACAGTATATTTTGTTAAAAAAATTATTGAACATTGAGGGTTTCTGCGAAAAATTTGTTATTATGTTTGTGAGTTTAGCCCTAAATAGATCTTTTTTATTTTCATCAAAACGATATATCAAATTCCCAATATCAGCTAAAAGTCTAGGGATAGATACATCATTTACAGTGGGTTGAATACTAAATTTATATCCTAAAGCTAAAAATTCTTTTATATCATTTGGAATTTCAATGTTTGTCAGATTTCTAATTCAGTTTTCTTTTATTTTTAGTTTTTCTTGCTGTTTTGACTTTAAATTATTTAGTTTGTTAATATTACTTCTTTTAATTTTATTGAAATACTTATTATATGAATTGTTTTGTCTACGTTTATATTCTAGACACGTATCATTAGGTACTTGTGTAGGAATTAAATTTATTAAATTTTGTATTGATTTTTCTAATTCATCAATATAATTATATGTTAATTTAATTTCTAAATTTAAAATAGATACTATAGATACCCTTACCATAACTATTTTGAAAAATATTAATGACATTTTTAAAGCCATGTTCAATATGACTGGGAATGACACCATTTCTTCGGCATTCGAGAAAAAATATCTTTCTATTTTTTCATTGAAGCTAGCTTCTTATTAATATTGGAAAATTGCTTCATGTTTTTAAGTGTTTCATGTCCATAATTTCTCAAAATTTCTTGAAAAAAACCCATTTTTATTATATATGTTTTTGATTAACGGCCGTGTAATGGTGTCATTCCCAGTCATATTGAACATGGCTTTAAAAATGTCATTAATATTTTTCAAAATAGTTATGTAAGGGTATCTATAGTATAAGTAACTTTAGAAATGAATCTATTCACAAAGTTTTAAATTTAGAGATTAAATTAGCACATAATTATATTGATGAATTAGAAAAATCAATACAAAATTTAATAAATTTAACTCCTACACAAGTACCTAATGATACGTGGCTAGAATATAAACGTAGACAAAACAATTCATATAATAAGTATTTCAATAAAATTAAAAGAAGTAATATTAACAAACTAAATAATTTAAAGTCAAAACAGTAAAAAAAACTAAAAATAAAAGAAAACTGGATTAGAAATCTGACAAACATTAAAATTCCAAATGATATAAAAGAACTTTTAGCTTTAGGATATAAATTTAATATTCCACGCACTGTAAATGATGTATCTATCCCTAGACTTTTAGCTGATATTGAGAATTTGATATATAGTTTTGATGAAACTAAAAAAGATCTATTTAGGGCTAAACTCACAAACATAATAACAAATTTTTCGCAGAAACCCTCAATGTGCAATAATTTTTTTTAACAAAATATACTGTAAAACCAAAAAGTTTTTTAAAGAGCTGACTTGACTGGTATATAAAATCTACTAGTTCGGGAAGATATATAAACTATATGTCACACCATTCCAACAAAATTAAAATAAATATGATTTTAGTCTTAAAAAACAGAATAGAAAAACTTTCCCATCCAACTTTAAAACAAAACAAAACATTAAAATATCTCAAAAAAACATAAAAACTATTGGAACACTTTATAGTAAATTAAAAGACCAAGATCCAGTTACAAACAAATCGAATTGTGTCTACTGTATTCCTTGTAATAATTGTGACAAAAAATATATTGGTCAAACTTCTCAAAAAATTATCAAAAGTAATGCATTACATAGAAGTGACGCAAGATTAAACAAAAGATCTTGCGCACTATCAGAACATGTAATTGATACAGGCCACACATGCAATTTCCTACAAACTAAAATCTTACACGTGAGTTATCTAGCAGTCACTTGCTGAATATACATTTAAATTGTTTAGATTGCACTTTTCTAACTATATATTGTATGCTTTGTGTTCTGAATGGTAGTCAGTTGAACATATTTGTAATTATAATATATAACGATATATTTTGTACTTTAGAAAAATAAATTGTTTTTAAAAAGCTATTCGCGTAGATCGATTAGTTAACTGGCGCAGTCGTACGGTATTTTCGGGATCGGTTATCGATTGAATATCGGAAAAATCGAACTAACCGAAAATATAGAACCTAACAGAACTGTTCATTGTGAGGTGTCGGAACATTCATTTTGGAGCTGTACCTTATAGTGATCGAAGATTGGCCCAAATTCGCCCAATTCTTGCAAAAGCCAGGACGTTTGTGGGAGGACCAAATAGCCGACCAAGACCCTGACCTTATAATATAGGAAATGTGGAAGAAAATCTTCTGTGTTATGTAAGTGCAACAGATGTCTTTTTCTGACGTAAATGATATTATTAATCAATTAAACAATTTAAAAATCCAACAACCTTCAACTGACTCTGCTTCTAACCTTTCAGAAGTAAATATTTTATTAAATAGTACCGCAGGTACAAGAAATAACTTTTTATCTGAAAATAATAGTAATAATATGGCTCAGTTTAAACCTGAATATTTAAACTGTGTGCCACAATTTGATGGCAATCCTAATGATCTTAATAGATAATTAGCTGTATGTCAAAGTATAATAGATGCTTTTTATAAACCCAATGAACCTGATAATTTTCAAAATATTTATTTACTCAATTCAATAATAGGTAAATTATCAGGAAATGCAAAACTAGTGTTAGGTACCCAAAATGTTACAACTTGGAACGAATTAAAAAATATTTTAAGCAGACATTTCGCTGATCAGCGTGATGAAGCATGCTTAAACAGAGATCTAGTAATGCTTAGGCAACAAAATAACGAAAAACCTTGTCAATTTTATATTAGAATGTTACATATCCTAAACCTACTTTGTTCATATATAAATATACACGAAGAACGTGATGCTGCAAAAACTTTAAAAAGAAATTTGTATAACGATTTAGCTTTAAAAACTTTTCTTTCGGGTCTTAAAGAACAATTAGGTACGACAATACGTTGTATGCGTCCAAGTGATCTCCCTCAAGCCATGCAATTTGTAACAGAGGAATACAACACACACTATTTTCAAAATGTTTCAAAACCTAATAATCAAAAACCACCTACACAACATTCTAGGCCCACACATAATCAGTTTTATTCTCCACCCTCTAATTTTAATAGAAACACACAGTATGACACATTCAACATGCATACACTACACAACTTATTTTATAATAAACCAACATGTCCTTCACAACCTATTCCAGTAAGACAACATTTCACAAGTATTTAAGCCTCGATCGAATAATGTAAATGTATTTAAGCCTAACCCAAATCAGTCGTTTCCAAAGCCGACGCCGATGAGTATACACCTGGCAATCGTCAACCATCATACATTAAAAATTATTTTATGCCAAATCAGCCCCAGAATTTTATAGCTGAAGAACTCTATAATACGAATACTATCGAACAAATCAACGAAACCCCGTATTATGCTGATAATATGGAAGGTAAAAATTATAATGACGACGATGAATATGTTACTAATATGCCACAAAATATAGGTCATGAAACACAAACAAGCAACGAGCTACATGTAGGTCAATACCCAGAAGCATGTGATCGTGAAGGTTACGCTTCCTCGAGTAGCGATGGAAATTTTCCATATGCGACTCAAGACGACAACGAAACATAACGTCCGAGATAATATCACTTAACAACACTAATACTAGCGGGCTGTCATATATTATATTCCCTGAATATAATTTAAAATTTTTAATAGATAGTGGATCAACAAAATTATTTATTGACACTAATCTTGCAAATAAATTTTATTCTAATTATGTAGTTTATGATCCATTTATTGTCTCGACAGTTTTTCAACAATCAGCACACGAATACAGTGTAAAAATTCCGGCGTCTCGCATATTTAAATTACCAAGAAATAAATACTCAAAGTTCTACTTATTCAAATTTCATAATCTTTTCATGATGATGATGATGATGATGACTTAATAGGACTCGACAATTTACGAGAATTGCAAGCTAATATTAATTATGACAAAGGTTTCTTAATAACTCCAACTGCTAGGATTAAATTGCAATTCCATAAAACGCAAAGCCAGATAAATAATATTACTATTTCGGCACGTACAGAACAAATCGTGAAAATTAAAACAGATATACAAGAAGGCGAGATAATAGTCCCGTATCAAAGGTTACATAACTGTGAAATCCCAAATTGTCTAACAATCGCAAAAGATGGTTATGCATTAACCACTATCTTAAATAATACATGCCAACCGATAACATTAGATATCTCCGAGCATTTTAGTGTTGAAAAATTTGATATGACAAATATCGAAAATATTAATTTAAATAACTTTAATGATCAATTGACACCAATTAATTTTGACCCTAACCAAATTCGTACTAGCCATCTTAACGAAGAAGAAAAATCGAAAATCTTACAACTCTGTAAAGAATTTTCGGACATTTTTTATTATGAAAACATGCCTTTAACCTTTACAAGTAAAATAAAACATTCAATTAAAACTACTGACGAGCAACCTGTATATACTAAATCTTATAGGTACCCTTTTGTACATAAAAAAGAAATCGAATCACAAATAAATAAAATGTTAGAGCAAAAAATAATCCGTCCAAGTAATTCTCCGTGGTCTTCATCAATATGGGTGTTACCTAAAAAGGCCGATGCGTCGGGAAAGCAAAAATGGCGTGTAGTTGTAGATTTTCGCAAAATTAATGAGAATTCAATCGATGACAAATATCCGTTGCCTAATATCACCGATTTGCTAGATAAACTTGGCAAATGCCAATATTTTACAACCTTTGACCTCGCCAGCGGGTTCCATCAGATCGAAATGGATGAAAACGATATCCCAAAGACAGCATTTAACACCGAAAATGGCCATTTTGAATTTACGCGCATGCCTTTTGGTCTCAAAAATGCACCAGCGACCTTTCAAAGGGTCATGGATAGTATAATTCGAGGAATACAAAACGAAAAGTGTTTGGTATATCTCGACGATATTATCATATTTTCAACATCACTACAAACATGTTGAACGACTTAGGTCAGTTTTCCAAAGGTTACGCGAGTCTAACTTTAAAATACAGTTAGATAAAAGTGAATTCCTAAGACGAGAGGTAGCATATTTAGGTCACATAGTAACACCTGACGGAGTACGACTTAACCCAGATAAGATTCAGGCAATAAAAAATTATCCAATACCAAAAACCACAAAACAAATTAAAGGATTTCTCGGATTAATAGGATACTATAGACACAAACAACTTTGCAAAAATCACAAAGCCTCTTACTAAATGTCTAAAAAAGGGCGCAAAAATCTAACAGTACCCTCATTTCGCAAAACCATTTAATTTAACGTGTGATGCTAGTAATGTAGCTCTAGGTGCCGTCCTATCACAAGGTAATAGTAGCGTACGCATCACTGACACTTAATGATTCGGAACAAAACTACTCAACTATAGAAAAAGAATGCCTTTGCTTAGTATGAGTAACAAAATACTTTCGTCCATATTTGTTCGGACGTAAATTTAATATTATTACGGACCATAAGCCCCTTCAATGGCTTTTTAGTTTAAAAGATCCCAACTCCAAATTATTACGATGGCGAATCAAATTAAAAGAATTTGACTATAAAATTATTTATAAAAAAGGAAAGCTAAATACAAATGCAGACGCCCTGAGTATAATCGAAATACACACTAAAGAAACTGATGGATTCTCAAATATCGTATCCTATATAAATGACTTCAATAAACAATTAGAAGAAGAAAGAAACACAAGCAATAATACCACAAGAGATAACGAAAATTTGGACCAAATGTCAATAGTGGCCCAACCTGATATCGAAACACAGAACGAAACTGTTGACATACGAGCAGATGACGATAGTCAAACTATACATACAAATAACGAACAAGACCCCATAGTAGGTGTTCCAATAATTGAAACAGCTGTTAACTACGGCGCTAATCAAATAATAATTTCGCAAGTCTTACACTCACCAGCAAAGCCAAGAAGACTAATATTATTTGAAAAGAAAAGACGCCTTATTGTGCAATTATCAGAAAATAATTTCGAGAATGACATCTTACAGTTTATTAAAGAAAATGTAGTACCCGATAAACTATACTCCCTGTATTTGAAAACCCTTCCACCTACGAACCTTTTTGTGAAGTGGTAAGAAAACATTTTAGATGGCCATCTCTTAGATTTAAAAGATGTCTCACAAAACTTATTGACGTAATAGATAAAAATGAGATTCCAGAAATTATAAAAAATTACCACGAAAGTAAGACAAACCATCGTGGGATAGAAGAAACCGAAACACGTATAAAAGGAAAATATTACTGGCCTAATCTCAAAAACTCAATACAGACATACATTAATGAGTGTGAAATTTGCCAACAAAGCAAATATGAACGACATCCAATAAAAATGGAAATGAATATTACTCCAATTGCCACGAAACCCTTCGATATTATCCACCTAGACACGTATACCTTAGACAAAGAGAAGTTTCTAACTATCATTGATAGTTTTTCTAAATATGCACAGGCATATCATTTGCAAACATTATCTGGTACAGAAGTATCGGATAAACTAATTACTTTCTTTTCACATCACGGAATACCCACCAAAATTGTTGTTGACAACGGGACAGAATTCAAAAATACTGTTGTAACAGAACTATTACAACTTCATAAAATAAAAGTACATTTACACAGTACACACAACGGTGTCATCGAGAGGCTTCATTCCACCTTATCTGAACACGTAAGATTACTAAACAATCAGGGATTTCTTAAAACACCAATTTCTCAAACAATAAAATATGCTATTTAGCATACAATCATACTAGTCATTCTGCAACTAACTTCAAACCGATAGACGTGATAAATGGACATTAGCCCCAATGACTCCTTTAACTTAACGTTAGATCAGTTGTTGATAACAGATTATGTTACCGAACATAAAGATAAAACAAAACTCCTCTACGCAAAAATCAATTTACAACTAATAAATAAAAACGAGCAAGTAATACAAAAAATTAATGAGGACCGTGATAAACCAAATATATTCACACCAGAGCAAAAAATATATGTCAAAAAACATGTACGACAAAAACTAGGCAATACATTTTTACCACCCACACAAATAGAAAATATCGACTCTATTCGAAAAACAGTAACAACAACCACACATGCCAAAATACATATGGATAACCTCAAACGACCCCTTAGAAATAAATACAGTTTCGACACGTAACATTAAATTACCAAAATTAAATGAATTACACATGCCCACGTACTATATAAAACCTCACTAAGTATTACAAGATATGACTCAATAACTATAACATAACTTTTATTAAAACTATAACAAGAAATTTAACAACATTTTAACACCAGCTATTATATTTCAGTATTGTGCATGCATACTGCAGCCAAGGACAGGTTAAAATACGACGCTTGGACGATAACTCCAGAATATTACCCATTAAACTAAGGAATGCAAAAATGAAAGACTATACCTACACCATGATGCATTATTATGATTTAAATTTGATAATTACAGAAATAAATAAACTGAATCTCAGGTCAAAAAACGTAACTTCATTGCTAGATACACATACCGAATATTATGTTGATGTTAGCAATTATTTAAAAATACTGAATTTAACACAAAATCGAGTAGAAAACAAATTAAAAGAATTATTACCTAATCATAATAGAATTAAAAGAGGATTAGTAAATGGCTTAGGATCAATATTTAAAGCTGTGACAGGGAACCTTGACGCATCCGACGGAGATCACTATGAAAACCTTATTCAAAATTTACAAAACAACCAAAATAAGTTGCAAGCAAGCATTTTGAAATAAAACTCACTTTCTTTAACAATAATCAAAAATTTAACCATACAATAGAACAGATAGGTAATAATGAAAAACTTTTGGATTCAAAAATAAATCAAATTGCATTTATCGTTCAAAAATCTACTTACAGAGAAAATTCTCTTTATATTAAAGATGTAATTAATCAAATTATCAATGTATTTGAAATAATTGATTCAATTCTCCAAGACATAAAAAACTCTTTAACATTTTCGAAATTGAAAATTATACATCCAAGCATAATGAGAACGGAGGACCTTTTTCCGAATTAAAAATTTTGCAAAAACGTATAGGCTTAAAACAAATGCCTATACCAGTAACATTGGAAAACATCTTATTTTTTTAAAAAATAATTCAAGTTGAAGCATTCATTTTTAATAATAAAATAACCTATCTCCTTCATGTTCCAATAACGGCCCTTGAAACTTTCGATTATTTTCACCTTTATTCTGTTCCTATATACTGTCAGAGTCTGTTTAAGGTTGTTCTACCGCGTAATAAATATGTAATAAAAAATCAGTTGCACTACGCATACTATGGACAAGAGTGTCAAAAAATTATGTCCGAGGACTACCTCTGCACAAAGGAAGATCTCAAAGAAATCCAAGAAGACAGCCCTTGTGACGTAAAACTTCTAAACTACGACAAAAACACCTCCATATGTAAACAGACCGAAGTCAAGTTAACCGAGCCAATTGTCAATCAATTAGATTAAACTGATCAATGGATATTGGTTTTTCCTACTAAACAGTCAATCAAAATTAAATGTGTAGGTCAAGAAGAAATCCAAAAACTTATGGGCACCTCTTTATGCCATATTCCAACCGGATGTCAAATCAACATAAATTCGTTAATAATAATTAACGAAAAAAGAAATATCAAGTCCACTCAACAGCCAATCCTTTTTCCGGACTTCGAAAAAGTAACAACTTTCCTGCCTACATTAAATTTAAGTTTTCATCTACAGGACCTGAACTTAGACGAACTGCACCTCCTAAGTAAAGAAATTAAAGAAAACGAACCATATTTAAGTTTCAAAGAAATAAGAAGACTCCCAAGTATAGGAACTGTCGTCCTATATGCCATGGTAATCATTTGCATTTTATTCCTGGTGTACAAGAAGTTTGTGCCAAAAATGAAGAAAGACGTCCCCAAGAGAAAACACCGAAATTCAACTACCCCTTTAAATTTTGGCAGTTTAAACTTCTGGGGGGAGGAGTTATCTAGCAGTCACTTGCTGAATATACATTTAAATTGTTTAGATTGCATTTTTCTAACTATATACTGTATGCTTTGTATTCTGAATGGTAGTCAGTTGAACATATTTGTAATTATAATATATAACGATATATTTTGTACTTTAGAAAAATAAATTGTTTTTTAAAAGCTATTCGCGTAGATCGATTAGTTAACTCGTGGAACATAATACTTCCAAAAGAACATTTTTAGAAATGACAGAAATCAAAAAGAACCTTTGGCAATGAATAAAAAACAGATATCGAAAATTTAAGTTCAATTTACTGTTATATTTTATTTTTAGATGAAACAAAATTTTCCAATAATGATAATGGTGGTAATAATAACAATTATAATTAATTATATGAATGATTCTAAAGTTTGCTTTACTATACATACTCGTACTATTTTTACCTAAAATTTAAACATATTTTTTTCAAATATGAACATTCTCTTAACCTTTAAATTTTTAACTTTCATTTTTTTGTCAACAAAAAAAAAACAAATAATTTATTGTCATTTGACGTTTGACATCAAAATTCTACGTATAGAAATATCTAATTTAAACAAGCATTTTTCTCAAAATAAGTACAAGTCTTTTTTGTTTTTATTATATGTAAGTCTAGATACATATATTACTAATATTATAACTAAATTTAATTGTTTAAATTTTAATAACCTTGATGAAGAAATAAAAAATATTTCGAAAGCTTGGTCAAATAAAAATAAAACATTAATAAAGACGTTTCCTGGCCGAATTGCCAGTGATTTTCTTATATTATATATATAGATATATATATATATATATATATATATATATATACATATATATATATATATATATAATTATATATATATATATATAGATATATATATATATATATATATATATATATATATATCTATATATATATATTTCGTTTCGTAGGTTTGAGACTAAAAATGCCTACTGTGTAAAAGAAGTACAGCAGCACGCCAACAAAATTTCGAGACATATATAATAACAAGGCGGCCATTATTAAATACGCAC
>JAUTXW010003672.1:0-62191 GCA_030620095.1 Kuschelorhynchus macadamiae | reverse complement strand
ATCTCGGAATTCCGACTTGTATCTCGGAATTCCGACTTGTATCTCGGAATTCCGACTTCTAACTCGGAATTCCGACTTCTATCTCGGAATTCCGACTGCTATCTCAGAATTCCGACTTCTATCTCGGAATTCCGACTTCTAACTCGGAATTCCAACTTCTATCTCGGAATTCCGACTTATCTCGGAATCTGACTTGTAACTTGGAATTCCGACTTATCCGGAATTCCGATTTGACCGGAATTCTGACTTGCAAGTCGGAATTCCGACTTCTATCTCGGAATTCCGACCTCTATCTCGGAATTACGACTTCTATCTCGGAATTCCGACTTCTAACTCGAAATTCCGAGTTCTATCTCGGAATTCCGACTTCTATCTCGGAATTCCGACTTCTATCTCGGAATTCCGACTTGTAACTCTGAATTCCGACTTTTATCTCGGAATTCTGACTTGCATCCGGAATTCTGACTTCTTCTCGAAATTCCGACCTCTGTCTCGGAATTACGACTTCTATCTCGGAATTCCGACTTCTATCTCGGAATTCCGACTTCTATCTCGGAATTCCGCCTTGTATCTCGGAATTCAAACTTTTTATCTCGGAATTCTGACTTTTATCTCGGAATTCCGACTTCTGTTCGGAATTCCGACTTCTATCTCGGAATTCCGACTTGTGTCTCGAATTCCGACTTCTATCTCGGAATTCTGATTCTAACTCGGAATTCGACTTCTATCTCGGAATTCCGACTTCTAACTCGGAATTCCGACTTTTATCTCAAATTCCGACTTGCTAACCGGAATTCCGACTTTTATAGTAGTGTTGCACATAAATGTTCTATCTCAAGTTTGCTTCTATCTCGGAATTCCGTTCTATCTCGTCCGACTTCTATGAAAGCGTAGAAGGGCCACAATTTTTTCTCGGAGTTCCGACTTGTAAATAAATTCCGACTTTTTCTCGGAATTCTGGCAAGTCGGAATTCCGACTTCTATCTCGGAATTCCGACCTCTATATCATCTGTCGGAATTCGACTTCTAACTCGGAATTCCGACTTCTGTCATCTCGAATTCCGCCTTGTAACTCGTATTCGACTTTTATCTCGGAATTCTGACTTCCATCTCGGAATTGCGACTTCTATCTCGGAATTCCGACTTCTTCCTCGGAATTCCGACTTCTATCTCGAAATTCCGACTTCTATCTCGGAATTCCGACTTCTATCTCGGAATTCGACTTCTAACTCGGAATTCCGACTTCTATCTCGGAATTTCGACTTCTAACTCGAATTTCGACTTCTAGTAGTGTTTTCACATAAATGTTCCAATTTTAATTTTTGCTTTGGATGCGTTGTCCAGTGACTGCACGTTTAATAACTATCCTTGTGATAAAGACATTTACGACTTGTGTAAAATATTAATTGCTGAAAATGTCTAGAAATAGTATCTAGTATGATGAAATCTAACCCCTGAAGGTGTAGAAGACAAAGAAATGTTTATAAATGAGGAAAAAATAAATAAATTATTAAATTATATCCCTTGTAGAGACACCATGGACGGCAATGCAAGGCAAACTACTTATAGGATGCTTTATCAACATATCTATAAACAATATCAAGTATAAATAAAAAGTGCAGCGAATCTCTAAAGAGTAGATAACTTAAATAGGTTTTAATAAATAATAAAAAAGTATATTTTACCCCAAGTAGACTCTGAATGGCAGTGCAAGCCAAAATATTTTAGGGGGCTATTACCCCGATGTCTGGAAATAATATATATTATCAATTAATGTAGCAGCGGGTTTCGGAAAAGGGTAGAAAATTCAAATTAATTTTAATAAAGTAGGAAAAAATTCAATTAATTTAATTATCAATGTGTCTAGAAATGACAACTCTATGAATAAAAGTGACAGGATTAGAAAACTGAACAAATTTTATTGAATGAGAAAAGTCATATTTTCATATTATGTCCCAGGTCCCGGACAAAACTAGGTAGTCAAAATATAAATTGGAAGTTGTTGCTAATAGGTCTAATAATAATATATAGTATGCATAAAAGTGGCAGTGAGGTCCTTAAGGGTAGAAGACCCCGGCTTGCCGAGTCATTCCAATATATTAATGATGTGTCTATTACAAACTTTTATGCCAAGTAGAAGAAGGTCTAAAACGGGTAATAAAACTTAATAAATTATAAAAAATGTAAATGACTGGGAATGTTAGTCAAAGAGTCTATAATCAGTAATGAAGTCTGTTGTATTAGATATCTTGTTAGCAAACCACGTATATCAAGGTACACATTTTGATATTTTGAACAAATTAAAAGAAATACCTTATCCTTTTGTTAGGTGATCAACACGAAAAAAATTTACAATGACGATCATTGAGTTGTACCTTGTCAGTAGAATGCACTTTATTTGTAAAGAGGTTTATCGAATAGATAAAGCAAAAAGAAAGAAAATAAGGTGCTTGAAGAAACAATCAAAATTATAATTAACTTTTCAGTGTGTTCCTGTAGTCTGTTTTGATAGATTAATGTCCTTCCACAAAGTTAGAAATAAGACCTACAAGGAAATTTGATTTATGAGGATGTGATTTACTAACAATTTTTTTGCGGAAATCATGTTACAGATTTTTGTTTTCAAACTTTATAAAATATCAATGTATTCATTTGTGGAGGAATTCTAATAAATTATAGTTTAAAAAACTGAAAAACACGCTTTAATAGTAAACTGAACTAAAACCCTTTGACAGAGAATAAAGTGATTAACAAGAAAATTAATGTCAATGTCAACAGCGTGGGTCTGATATCAGTTATTATAAATATTTTATCGGTATAATTTCTGGAAAGTAAAGTCAGTATAAATATATGGCATAAAGACACCCTACGCTTTTTTACAAAAGTTTTTTTTTCTTTTTAGTTCAGTTTACTATTAAAGCGTGCTTTTTAGTTTTTTAAACTATATTTTTTTTTCTTTTTAGTTCCGTCTACTATTAGAGCGTGTTTTTTAGTTTGTCAAACTATAATTTATTCTTCTTCGCTCTCCCAGGGTCCCTCTCCGAGATGAATTTTTTTTGTCCTGACGATCCTGTTCAGGATAATGGAAAAACTTATCAAATCATTACATGGTCATCGATTGTAATCTGGCGTTATAAAGTGGGCGAAAATCAATTGAAACTAATAAAAGCGTTTTAAAAGCAGTAAATTTACTCGAGTATTATTTTAATTAACAGGTCTCAGGGAAATGTGGTTTTTCTGACTTTATTTTAGTTATTATGTTTTGTATCAGTTACATAGAATGTAACTGATTAGTTATGTTTCTGTCCTTACTAGAAAAAGTCAACCTAAAATTTCTTATACTTTGATGAAATTTGATCTAAATGAATAATAACCGAATTGAAAAATAAATATTAATGAATAATCGTTTAACTAAATATAAGTTAATTTAATAGAGGATGCATAAACCTTTCATAGGTGCTAGTTATTTACTGAAAAAAAGATATTTTTTTAAACAAATATATTTCTTTTCACCTAAAAGAATAACAGTAATAATTATATTTAAATTTTATGTATAATAGTAAATAGTTGGTAAATTGGGAAAAGAAAAGTACAATACTTGGGAGTAAACGACGATAAGGCTTGATGAAGAGTGAGGAGTCATATGCCCCCCCACTACAGTGCATATATTAAAAGCTGAAAAAAAAAAAAAAATATATATATATATATATATATATATATATATATATATCTGAAAATGCGTGCCGCTCCTCCATGCAGCATGCTATTGTATCTTTTTAACATAATATGGATCAATAAATAAAATATTTTTTAATTTGGACTTTACGCACAGTTAATACATTTCTTGTAGTTTTACTTAGCTTCATCCTAATCCCTATAATTAAAATATTAATTTCATTTAGAATAAACTCTTCATCTGACGTTAAAAGAATATAAAAAAGTGATTGCGCTAATAAGCAGTCGTGTATTAATTGCAACGCATTCCGAGATAGAAGTCGGAATTCCGAGATAAAAGTCGCAATTCCGAGATAGAAGTCGGAATTTGTTACAAAAATAATAATGAAAAAATTGTGGCCCTTCTACGCTTTCGTAAAATAAACCCAGAATATTTTTTTAACAAATCAATTTATAAAATGTCTAGAACTTTGAGAGTATATTTTCTTTTCTGTACATATTGGCGAAGGTAATATAATTGTTTCGCTTACATATTTGGTTTATAGATATTGCTCGGTTAAGTTATTGATATTTTGTTAAAATATAGATGTAGATTAAAATATAACTGCAGTAAACTATCACAATAATGTCAAGGTATCGTTACAGTTCGTAAAAGTTATGCTTCAATATTTTTCTCATTGAAATAAAATACGCATCGTATTTGTGGATTTTTTTTTAACCCCTCTATGGATAGTTCCTTGTACAGATGCCTTTCTCTCAATCCAATATATCACTTTATAGAACTGCTAAAAATTCCTAGCTAAATCGATTATGTAATGCCGAGGTTAAGGAAAAGATGTGGCTAGCTGCTTTTGCCATTCAGATTTCTTACTGTTATTTTACGACAAAATGTTCATACAAAAGCGAATAGGGTTGATAACAGGACGGGGAAGTCTGCCCTTCCGGGGGTTAAACCCAGGCAATAAGCTAACTATACCTTCTCAAGCAGTTAATGTCCTGGCCGGAATAGTAAATACCTCTGGGGATCTTCGGCTTCCTCTTTTTAGCTGCTCTTACCACGAGGTGCATGCAAATCGTTCAATAGTATTGTATGATGTACACCTCACTTTTAAATACCTTGCAGTACTATAAACTATTTAATATGTTTTATTTGCAGTAGGGACTCATGGTATTTGAGATTGGAGGGGCAAACCGAAGCTAGGTTTACCACCCGTACTTTAAAATAAAGAATTATACGCTACTTGTAACAATGATACTCTGTACATTTTAAACGCAATAAAGTACACCAAAATACTTGTTGTACTCAAATTTTAATTAGTTTTTCCTTTGTCCAAGTTTCACCAAATATTTTTAAACCTAATAGAAAATAATTTCCAGATTTTCAACTTGGCCAACAAAATATTCATTTATTTACAGAAAATCTATAAAAATATGTTTAAAATTCCACCTTTTTCTAGCTTTAGTGGAGCCAGTCTAAAGGACATTTTCGTGAGGAAAGAACTGCTCTTTCCCTCGGGTTTTTGGTATGAAAATGTTGATGGCATCATGAGGAGGGGAATCCTGAGCTTTTGTATTATATCGAATCCATGTTTTTTTTTGGACTTTTGCATCTGTAATTAGTAGTTGTGTCAATTAATAACAATAATAATAATAATCCTACAACAAAAGATCCTATTCCTAGATTAATCTTCAAACGGGACACACAAAAAATCTCAAAGACCATCAATGAACACATAATACCCGAGTACATAACGAATTCGAGAGAACATTCAAACAGTGATCTACGCAGCAGCTATAACCACGATAACACAGAACAATCTGAAACTCTCGCCACGACCCAGAGACACCAACAGCATAAAACCAAAATTCAAATGGCAGATAAGGATCGAAAACAAAATTAACAGAATTAGAAAAAAGTTGGGACATCTTACCCAATTCATGAACGGCAAGAAGTCAAAACGTATCACACAAAGTGTAGAGAAAATCAAGTCTACATAACACTTATAGAAATCCTTGACACTCTGAAGCAAAAATTATCCGTGTACATGCCACAAGGCTCCGAAGATACAAAGAGTCAAATGAAAGAAAGGACGCTAACAACCTGTTTCAAAGAAGCGAAAAACAGTTCTACCAAAAAACCATGAGCAATGAGGAGGCACGAGTAATAGAACCACCGACCAAACAAGAAATCATAGAAAACTGGAAAAGGATTTGGTCAGAACCGAAACTACAAAATAATAACGCTTCATGGATTAAAGCGGAAGAAGACAGACACAAGTGCTTGGAGGAACAAGAGGACTTTGTAATGACAACACAAGAAGTTGCAGAAACAATTAAACACACGCATAATTGGAGATGTCCTAGAATAGATAACATTCATAACTTCTGGTACAAACAGTTTACCTCCACACATGAAGCTCTCACCCTAGGAATAACATAGCTTAAACCTAAAAGCTAGGACACTAAGAACCCGTCAAATTACCGACCTATTACATGCCTTCCAACCCTATATAAGATCATCCAGCCTCAATTACCAGGAGAATAGAAAAAAATCTGGCACACAAAACCATACTAACGGAAGAGTAAAAAGGGTGGAGAATAAACAGCCGAGGATGCAAGGAGCAGCTAATTATAGACAGCGTCATCATGGAACAAACCAGGAAAAATCATAGAAGCCTTCACACTGGTTACATAGATTATAAAAATGGAAATGAGCTTGATTTCATGTGAATCGAGCCAGAGGTTATTGAACTTTCCACCGGCTGTTTGCAATTTTTGCATGTCAGTCGCGTGCTTTAAGTAGGGACGGAAGCTATCGTTGGAGTAGGTTCTTTGTTTGAACGGCTATCCGTGTGTTGTGTGATACGTACGTCGCTTGGTGCATGGTGCGATATAGAAGACAATAATACGGACGTGGATATGCAAATACAACTTTGACTGTCGGTAATAACGCTGAAAATGTGTGTCTTAATAATAAAGGGATTTTCAACACTAAACTTCGCTGATAAACTTCAAATACTTTCCAAAGGAAGGGCAAACCGCCAGTGAAAAATTTAATCACAAAAATGAAAAACCGTATTAAAAATTTTTATCCGGAAAAACAATACGAACAATTTAAATGGCTAACAGGGTGTGAAAATATAAGTAAATTATTTTGTTGGCCATGTTTACTTTTTGAAAATGAAAAAGGTCTCTGGAATAAAACTGTTTTTTCCGATTTAAACAATTTCCATAATGCTGTAAAAAGACACATTAAGCCCAAAGCGCATTTGCAGGCCGTCATAAAAGAAAAAGTTTTCGGCAAAACCAGAATTGAACACGCCCTTAATAAACAGTTGGAAATTAGTCACCGCCAACACAATGAACTAGTCGATGAAAATAGGCAAATACTAAGAAGACTTATCGATGTTTTTTGTTTTCCCGGACAGCACGAATTGGGATTTAGAGGTCATGACGAAACAAGGGTTTCTTCAAATTGAGGAAATTTTCAAGATTTACTTAGTTTAATGGCTAAATATGATGATTGCTTAAAAAATCATTTAGAGCAGTCTAGCGTTTTTCGCGGAACGGCGAATCGAATCCAGAATGATTTAATTTCCGCTGTTGCGGAAAAAAATCTAAAAAAAATTAAGCAGGAGATTGGCGAGGCGCGGTTCATTGCTATTGTTCTGGACGAAACAACTGCTATCACTAATTTTAGCCAATTATCTATATAGAAATACGATACGTTAAAACAGACGTCTAAGTCGGTTGTTCTATTATTAAAACGGCTAAAACTTTCCTAAGTGCTGTGTTTGGTGTAGGTAAGTTTCTAAAAATTGCTTCCCTTTCATATAACCTGCATATAACCCTTAATTTTTGACTATTTTTTTTATTTGACCGCCATTTTAAATTAGTTTTACAAGCTGATCTGTATACCACAATTAGTTATAGCACACAATTTGAAATCAGTCCATTAAGTAGTTTTTTCAAGTCGACTTTAAATATTTTACTAAGCCACCATTTTGTTCCGCAATCTTGAATTTGTACCAAAATTTTACCAATTGATTTTTACATAATACTGTGCAAAATTTCAAATAAATTGGATAAGGGGTTTTTTTAAAATTTTTGTTAACATTTCACTAGGTCGCCATATCGGACTTTTACCATAATATTACCAGACGATCCCCATATGACTCTTAATTTTTGCCTAAAATTTGAAGTCGATCTGATGGGTAGTTTTTAAGCTATGCTGCGAACTGACAGACAGACAGAGGATCCGACAGACGGACCGACGGAATTGATAAAACATATTTTTTGTTATCTAGGGACGCTAAAACCTGAAAATATGTAAAACCTGAGAGATTTATTTTTTCACGATTACACATATTGTAATTGGCCGCCATTTTCTTCCGCCCTTTCGAATTATTAATGTATATAGTAAAAAGCAGTGTTACCGTGCGGGTCATACGATTTATCAACGACAAACTTTTAGTTATCCTCCGCATAAAATCCGGAAGATGAATTAGACCTATGATATTTTCATATGAAAAAGAGGATAAACATATAATTACCAGCAGTTGCCAAAATCCTTGAGCGATGTCACTTCAAAGTCAGTGAAAAAATGAATAATAGAAAACAATTTTCGAGTTTTTTTTGCATCCACAAACGAACAAAATGGTATTAAATCTAATAAAATATTACGAAAGTGAAAATTCACCAGCCAATATCCAGGAGACAGTAGCAAAAGCTCTGTGAATCGGTATAAGGACTGTGCAGAAAATTATGCATGAAAAAAAGCATAATTTACTACCGCAGAAGATTAAGAAATAAGACAGAAGACTTAAGTGACAATGTAAAAATGGATGTTCGTAATGCAATTTACGATTTATACATATCAAAAACTAATAGTAACCCTTCAAGTTTTAAAAGAAGCTTTAAAAAATCGAGGCATATTGGAAATTGGACTAAAATCGTTGTCAAAATTAATAAAAATGTTGAGTTTTCGATATAAAAAGGACTATAATCGAAGATTTTTATGCGAGCAGCCACATATAGCAAGTCAGCGTATCCAGTTTTTAAAGAAATACACGGAAAATGTTAATTCAAAATTTAGAAAAGTGGTATTTTTAGACGAGACATGGAAATTTTCTAATGGAAATGGTTCGAAATCTTGGCAGGACGAGTCTGTAAAAAGTGTCAAGAGAAAAAAGGGATGTGGGACGGGAAAACGGTTCATCATTTTGCATGCAGGTTCTTCAGGTGCAAGTTTACTGTTTTCTTAAACTTCCTAAAGTATGGACTACCATGATAATATGAACTGTGAACTGTTTGAAAAGTGGTTAAAAAAATAACTGATTCCAAATTTAGATGCTCCATCTTTAATCATTCTGGACAATGCATCTTATCATTCAAGAATCTTAAACATCAGGTTTTACGACTGCCGCCATACCATTGCCAGTTTAACGCAATAAAATTAATATGGGTTGGGGCAAAATCATATTACGAAAAATACGTGAACGATGGTCTTACATCAGATGAAGTGTAAAGTGTTTGGCAAGATTCATTAAATTATATTACGTCGGAGTACTGGAAGAAATCTGTGGAACATACGGAGAAATTAATATGAGATTGGTGGAATCGAGAACGAGTTCTAAATGTCGAAATAGCACCAATGATCATTGCGCCATTTGAGGACGACTCAGAAGATGAGGACTTTTTAAGTGATGATGATATTTTTTAGTCTATAATATTAAAAAGTTTCTGAAGGATTATATTAGTCTTTCACGTTTATAAATCATAAATTGCATTATGAATATCCATTTTTGCATTGTCACTTTAGTCTTTTGCCTTTGGATTTTTTCGTGTACATTTCTTAATCTTCTTCGGAAGTATATTACTTTTTTTTTTTTTCATGCACAAGTTTCTGTACATTCCTTATACCGATTCTCAGAGCTTTTGCCACTGGCTCCTGGATATTAGCCAGCGAATTTTAATTTAAAAATTTTTTTATTAGATTTATTATTACTTTTTTGCTTACTTTTTTTAGTACATTTGTAATTTTGTAGGCAATAAATGAAATTATAGAATACTTGCTCCAATTTTAAAATAAGTAAATTTTTTTATTAATTATAAGACAAAATTTGATATATAAAAATCGGTAAAATCGCTATATATATATATATATATATATATATTGTGTTTTCATTCCGGGTGTACATCCGTTCACTACAGTCGTTCTGAAAAAAACAGTTTTGCTGACGTTTCGCTAAAATCACATTTGGCATTTTCGAAGCTTTCTTTCTCGCGTTCGAATAGAGACTCGGAAGAAAAATAAAAAAAAACTTAAAATCATTAAGTTAAAGAAGGGTAAAGTCAATGTTCAGTTAGTGTTAAATAATGTGCCAAGACGGGTAATTACCGGAGTCCTAAGTGGACACTGGCTTGTGAAATATTACCTGCATAAGATTGGATTCGCTAACGATCCACACTGCAGGTTTTCTGCTGAGCATCTGGTCTGTCGATGTGACGCTCTAGCCAACGCCAGACCGCTTTGCATGGGTGACTCCGAGCTTGTTGAACGTGCTCGACCTGAAAGGATCCAAAAAGGAGTGGGCTCCTGGCCTAACACGTCTACTTGGAGGGATAGCACAATGGGCCCCAGTGAGCCTTGTCGGGCTCCCCATCTGTATCTATGTCTAAAACAGGTAATTAAGCAAATAATAGGCCTTATTAACGTTAAAAAACAGATCCCACAATCAGTATTCAAAAAACGGAACCAAATTACAAATTTATTAAAACAAAACGAAAAATAAAATGTGGAAATGAACTGATATTAAAATGGAATATAAACTAATAAAATAGAATATAAACTAATAAAAAAGGAAAGCCAAAGTTCCTCGAGAGTTAATTAAAGGTTTGTATATCTCAAATGGTTCTGTTTGATTCAGGAATTGCATCCTGATCTGAATTTTAACCTCCGAAAGACCAGACAAAACGAAAAATAAAATGTGGAAATGAACTGATATTAAAATGGAACATAAACTAATAAAAAAGGAAAGCCAAAGTTCCTCGAGAGTTAGTTAAAGGTTTACATATCTCAAAGGGTACTGTTTGATTCGGGAATTGCATCCTGATCTGAACTTTAACCTCTGAAAGACCAGACTTCCCCGTAGTTTAACGTTTTATTGTGGTTTATGAGCTGTTATTTCAACGGCGAACGCCAGTAAGATGTTAATGTGTTTATTAGTTAGGAGAAGTAAAACGCTTTGTAAGCGAAATCGGATAAACTAGCTTCTTGCTTTTAAATACAGGTCTCCTCAAATAAACTGAGTACAAAAGTTACCAGAAATAAAAAGAGATGGCGTATGCTATACTGTTCTGTTCTTATACAAGTTATACAAGTTTTTATAATTGCTGATTTACTGAAAAGGAAAGGACGCCGAGGATGGGTAGTCACGAGTTTAGTGATTACTCGTATTAATACATAACCCTAAATCCATCCCTCTTTTTGAGAAAGAAGATTTTCGTATTTTTCATTCAGCATCAGCTTTTCTAGTTTTAGACACAGATAACACCATAAGTAATAATGTCCTCTTTTATAATATTCAAGTTTAGACAAATCAAGAAAATTGAAGAAAATATAAATTGAAAATTATATGTAGTTATCTTAAAAACGGGATCGGGTTTTGGTTCGTCCTGGTTTATTATGTGTTATTACTGTTATTCAATTTAAAGTTGAATAAAAGATAATACACAATGTGTCTTTATATATGCTTTTTAAAGAACGGCATCTTAATCCTAACACACACGCGGCCGAACCCATAGGAACGACCCTGATTGCATGTATTACAACATTTATATTTCTTCACTACTAAGTATATCCACATTTTATCGATGTTAAAAAATTAACCACACAATCACTATAAAAAATGAAAAGAAATTACTTAAAAATATTGTTAAAAAAGAACACAATAATACTGTTGAATAAATGTATTAAACTAAAATTAATTTTACATTAAACTAGAGGTTTTTTTTTGAAGTCGATTAATATAATAAAAAGGAAAGCCAAAATTCCTCGAGAGTAAGTTAAGGTTTATGTATTTTAAAGAACTTTGTTTGATTGGGAAATTCCATCCTGATCTGAGTTTTAACACCCCGAAGATCAGACTTCCCCGTTGTATACTCTTTTATTGTGCTTTATGAGCTGTTATATCATCGGCGAACGCTAGTAAGATGTTAATATATTTATTAGTTAGGGGAAATAATACGCTTTGTAAGCGAAATAGGATAAACTAGCTTCTTGCTTTTGGAAAATTGCCCTGTGGTTATTAGGCGATACATGTATTACCACATTTAAATTTCTTCACTCCTACAATAAAAAGGAAAGCCAAAGTTCCTCGAGAGTAAGTTAAGGTTTATTTATTTTAAAGAGCTTTGTTTGATTCGGAAATTCCATCCTGATCTGAATTTTATCCCCCCGAAGATCAGACTTCCCCGTTGTATCTTGTTTTATTGTGCTTTATGAGCTGTTATATCATCGGCGAACGCTAGTACGATGTTAATATATTTATTAGTTAGGAGAAATAAAACGCTTTGTAAGCGAAATAGGATAAACTAGCTTCTTGCTTTTGGAAAACTGCCCTGTGGTTATTAGGCGTTGCATGTATTACCACATTTAAATTTATTCACTCCTAGATAATATCTAGGTCTTATTAACGTTAAAAAAACAGAACCCACAATCACTATTTAAAAAACGGGACCAAATTACATATTTACTTAAACAAAACGAAAAAAAGAATGTGGAAATGAACTGATATTAAAATGGAATATAAACTAATAAAAAGGAAAGCCAAAGTTCCTCGAGAGTTAGTTAAAGGTTTGTGTATCTCAAAGGGTTCTGTTTGATTCGGGAATTGCATCCTGATCTGAATTTTAACCTCCGAAAGACCAGACTTCCCCGTAGATTAGTGTTTTATTGTGCTTTTTGAACTGTTATATCATCGGCGAACGCTAGTAAGATGTTAATATATTTATTAGTTAGGAGAAGTAAAACGCTTTGTAAGCGAAATAGGATAAACTAGCTTCTTGCTTTTTAATACAGGTCTCCTCAAATAAACTGAGTACAAAAGTTACTAGTAATGAAAAGAGATGGCGCATGCTATACTGTTGTTATAATATATAAGTTATACAAGTTTTTATAATTGCTGATTTACTGAACAGGAAAGGACGCCGAGGACGGGTAGTCATGGGTTGGGTATTCACGAGATTAGTGATTACTAGTATTAATACATAACCATAGATTCTTCTTTCTGAGAAGGGAAGATCCTGGTATTTTTCTTTCAGCATCAGCTTGTCTAGTTTTAGACACAGATAACGCCATAAGTAATAATGTCCTTTTTCTTAATATTCAAGATTAGACAAATCAAGAAAATGAAAATTGAAAACCCGATTGCGTTTTGGTTAGTCCTGATTTATTATGTTTTATTCAACTTAAAGTTGAATAAACGATAATACAAAATGTGTATTTATATATATTTTTTAAAAAACGCTATTTTAATCCTAACACAAACGCGGCCGAACCCATAGGAACGACCCTGATTGCATTTATTACCACATTTATATTTCTTCACTACTAAGCAGGTGCGTGCAGTCCATGGAAGCAAGGGAAGCAGTGGTTCCCCAAAAACAATTACAAAACATGTTCTAAAATGTAATTTTTGAAATAGGAAACCATTAATTTAATTTATATTAAAAATACTAAAATATTATCTTAATTATCAAGCCCATAATAAATGCGGCCTTGAATCTGACCCAGCCACAATAGAATAGCGAATAGAACCTATGCGGAACCTCTGCAGCCAAATCCTGTATGCTTGATTTCCCGTGAATCGAGCCAGAGGTTACTGAACTTTCCACCGACTGTTTGCAATTTTTGCATTTCAGTCGCGTGCTTTAAGTGGTGGCGAAAGCTATCGTTGGAGTAGGTTCTTTGTTTGAACGGCTATCCGTGTGTTGTGTGATACGTAAGTCGCGTCGTGCATGGTGCGATATGGAAGACAATAATTCGAACGTGGATATACAAATACCGTCAACTTCGGCTGTCGGTAATAACGTTGAAAATGTTGGAGAATTTAGTAAGAAGAGTATCTGAGAATCTGTGGTGTGTGTCTTAATAATAAAGGGATTTTCAACATTAAACTTCGCTGATAAGCCTCAAATAATTTCCAAAAGAAGGGCAAAATCGCCTATGAAAAATTTAACCACAAAAATGAAAAACTGTATTAGACATTTTTATCCGGAAAAACAATACGAACTTAGATGGCTAACAGGGTGTGAAAATATAAGTAAATTATTTTGTTGGCCATGTTTACTTTTTGAAAATGAAAAAGGTCTCTGGAATAAAACTGGTTTTTCCTATTTAAACAATTTCCATAAAGCTGTAAAAAGACACATTATATCCAAAGGGCATTTACAGGCCGTCGTAAAAGAAAAAGTCTTCGGCAAAACCAGAATTGACCGCCCTTCATAAACAGTTGGAAATTAGTCACCGCCAGCACAATGAACTAGTCGACGAAAATAGGCAAATATTAAGAAGACTTATCGATGTTGTTTGTTTTCTCAGACAGCACGAATTGGGATTTAGAGCTCATGACGGAACAAGGGTTTGTTCAAATAGAGGAAATTTTCAAGATTTACTTACTTTAATAGCTAAATATGATGATTGCTTAAAAAATCATTTGAAGCAGTCTAGCGTTTTTCGCGGAACGTCGAATCGAATCCAGAATGATTTAATTTCCGCTGTTGCAACCATTATTCTAAAAATAATTAAGCAGGAGATTGGCGAGGCGCGGTTCATGGCTATTGTTCTGGACGAAACAACTGATATCACTAATTTTAGCCAATTATCTATAGTAATACGCTATGTTAAAACAGACGGAAGTATTCAAGAGCCATTTTTAGGTTTTAAGAATGTGTCCGAAAATCGAATAGTTTATAACGTTACTAAAGAAATTAATGGAGAGAAAAAATTAGTTGCTCAAAGCTATAATGGAGCTGCAGTGATGGCAGGAAAATTAGAGGGTCTGCAAGCTAAAGTTCGAGAAACTTTCCCAAGTGCTGTGTTTGTCTATTGTTTTGGTAATAAATTAAATTTAGTTTTATATAGTATTTTTCGTTACTTTAAGTGACATGGCTGCTTTTTTTTCAAAACGTACACAAGCTTTGGACTCCATTGTCCACAAACGATTGCCCAAAGTAGCTCCTTCTAGGTGGAACGATAATGGAAGACTTGTGCTAACAGTATCTGAAAATCGTGAATCACTGATTGAACTATTTGAGAATATAATAGACAGTAATGAAACGTGGGACTCAGAGGCAATAAATAGTTCGAGGGGGTTTTTGGACTGTTTGAAACGAGATTTTAATTTTAATTATTTGTTGAACATATTTTCAGAAATATTTCCATTCTCGGACAATGTTTTTAATATATTACAAACTAAAACAAATGATATTGCTTTTTGCTTAAAAAAAGTGGATGATTTTAAGTCCATGTTAAGCCAAAAAAGAGATGACTTTGACCTATTTTGGGAGAAAACGATGACGTTAAATATAGAGCCACAAGCCAAGCGTCTTCCAACAGACAAGGTGGGAGATGTTCAAACATCATACAGACGCTTTTATGAAATAATCGATCAAATTCAGCAACAAATGAACTATCGATTTAACGGTTTATATGATTTCAAATTCCTCGAGCTCTGCAATTTTGATGCATTTAAAGGAAAAACTTTTCCAGAAGATACGCTTAAATCTCTTCTTCTTCATTATGGCCAGTTCTTCGACCGACTGTTACTGCAATCTGAACAAAAAGTGATTTACGAAACTGTTGACATTAGCGCAAAAAATAACGCTAAGGAACTAATGCAATTTTTAAAAGACAAGGAGCTTGAAGATGCCTACACCGAAGTGTCGAAATTGTGTGAATTCGTATTGCCAATACCTGCCACAAGTTCATCAGTAGAACGCAATTTTTCAACACTTAAACGTATAAAAAAATTCGTGAGAAATTCAACGCGGCAGGAGAGACTTTCGCATACGTCGCTGTTGTCCATTGAAAATAAACTTCTCCAAAATATGTCGGAGCATCGACGTTTTTATGATGACGTCATTGACGAATTTGCAAAAAATGACTGAAGAATCGAATTACATTACAAATAGGTAAGCTTCTAAAAATTGCTTCCCTTTCTTAAAATTTCACCGCACGCCCCTGCTACTAAGTATATCCAGACTTTATCGATGTTAAAAAACTAACCCCACAATCACTATAAAGACGAAAAACAAAACCTAAAAACGAACTGATACCTACATAAAATAAAAAGGAAAGCCAAAGTTCCCGACAGTGTTACCAGATGAAGTAAAGCAGAAATCGTGAAAATCATTAAATAAAAATCGTGAGAAATCGTGAGGAGACTTCAAATTACTTAAAAATATTGTTAAAAAAAGAACACAATGATACTGTTGAATAAATGTATTAAACTAAAATTAATTTTACATTAAATTATAGGTCTCTGTAAGAAATGTCGGACAGATTTGGTTTCTTACTTTTCTTCTTGGTCTTAGTTTTATTCAAATTTAGACAAATCAAGAAAAGTGACATTTTGAGGAAATGTTCCAATAAGACACTAAAATTTAAATCACCAAAAATAAAAAATGCCTAATAGGACTTCTAGAAAATCAGAATATATAGGACCACCAGAGATACGTCTTCTACAATTTGGCTTTAAACCCATCAAAATCGGCCAAGTCATTTAGACAATTTGCGCGAACATAAAAAAATACATACAGGTGGAATTGAGAACCTCCTTTTTTTAAGTCGGTTAATACAATAAAAAGGAAAGCCAAAGTTCCTCGAGAGTTAGTTAAGGTTTATGTATTTTAAAGAGCTTTGTTTGATTCGGAAATTCCATCCTGATCTGAGTTTTAACCTCCCAAAGATCAGACTTCCCCGTTGTATAGTGTTTTATTGTGCTTTATGAGCTGTTAGATAATTGGCGAACACTAGTAAGATGTTAACAAATTTACTAGTTAGATAAATTATAGCTCTCTGTAAGAATTGTCGGACAAATTGGTTTCTTACTTTTTAATACAGGTCTTCTCGAATGAACAGAGTTAGTTGTGATGACAACAGATGACGCGTTCTATATAGTCATAACACGTTTTTATAATTGCTAAAGGGGACGGGAAGTCACGGGAGGATTAGGGACTACCTCGATCTCTTTGAGAAGACTGCAAACATGCTCGTCTTTTTATAACAAATTTTCTAATTTTAAACACAATAAGTAAATGTGTCTTTTTTCTTCTTAGTCCTAGCTATATTGAAATTCAGACAGATCAAGATAAGTGACATTTTTAGGAAATTATCCAATAAGACATTAAAATTTAAATCATACGACAATAATTTAGAAATAAAATCTCGTTTCGAAATAAACACTAGAAAATTATGCAATTTATACATTGGTTAAATTGACAGTGTCTGCTACTGCATCTTATTTCTTTCAGACTAAAACGGCTTAATTTTCCCAAGTCTAATACTTATCCTTTAGTTTTCATCATTAAGCCTGTAAATGTTTTTTTTTGTTTTGTTTCTTCCCTATACATTCAAATTGAAATATTAAATTGAAATGAAACTAGTTGTAGTAAAAATGTTTTTTAATATTTTGTATGCAGTATTCCCTCATAACTGTTTTTGGTACAGATATTTTTGCCAATTCGTATCTGACCAAATCTTTATCATATATAGATAATCAAATCTTAGTTTGAGTCGATAAATCCAGCCGTGTTCGACATATTTTGTTTTTAAATAATGCTGAACATCAATTTCTAGAAAAATATTTAAAAAAGCGTGGGAATAATTAAATCGAGTACCAAAGCTTAGTTTCAACATTTATTAGCGTATTCACAAAGAAGGTTTAAGAGTTAATTAAAAACTGTAAGTTGTTGCTTATGTCATTTTAAACCCCTTGCTGTCAAGCTATACCTGGTTTAAATATAAACCTCTTTAGTGACTACGGATGTTAAATTTCTTCACTCCTAAATATATCTAGGTCTTATCGATATTAAAAAAATAACCCCACAATCACTATAAAAAAATGGAGCCAAATTACATATTTAAACAAAACAAAAAATAAAATCTGAAACCGAACTGATACATACATATATACATAAAAAGGAAATCCAAAGTTCCCCGAAGGTTAGTTGAATTTTTTGTATTTTAAAGAGCTTTGTTTGACTCTGAAATGTAGTCCTGATCTAAGTTTTAACCTCCAGAAAACCAGACTTCTCCGTTAAATAGTGTTTTATTGTACTTTATGTTAACGTATTTACTAGTTAAGCTGTTTTTTTCTGTTTCGGTTGTTGAAAGACAATTTTTTTCGTTTCAACCCCCCCCATCCAGGAATAACATTAATATACAGTGTATATGTTATGTTTTAGTTTTTAAGTTGGAGGTCCCTGTTTTATGCCAAGGAAGGAGCTATGACCTATGTTTTTTGAAACACCCTGTAGAATTTAACTATATAATGTGTATATTACCTTTTTTCATTTTTCTAATAAGTGACAGATAAATGTGTTTAATTTTATTGCCTTGTTAACATTAATATGATTAAATAATACTTCCATTTTACAAGATTTTTCTTATAAAATGATACGGGTATTTTAAAAAATAAGCTGCGGAAAATAAAAAACCTGAAAATCATTAAGTTAAAGAAGGGTAAAGTCAATGTTTTGTTAGTATTAAATAATGTACTAAGACAGGTTATTACCGGAGTCCTAACTGGATACTGGCTGGTGAAATATTATCTGCATAGGATTGGACTCGGTAACGATCCATACTGCAGGTTTTCTGCTGAGCATTTGGTCTGTCGATGTGACGCTCTAGCCAACGCCAGATAACTTTAATTAGGTGACACCTAGCTTGTGGGATGTGCTCGACCTGAAAGGGTCCGTTTCTTTCTAAAAAGGAGTGGGCTTTGGGCATGACACGTCTACTTGGAGGTATAGCAGTGATAGCACAGTGGACACCAGTGAGCCTAAGTGATGCCCTTATCGGGCTCCCCATCTGTGTCTATGTCTAAGACAAGTAATTAAGTCAATAATGGGTGGAAAAGTTGTCCTGCGGTTATTAGGCGTTGCATGTATTACCACATTTAAATTTCTTCACTCTTAGGTAATATCTATATCTTATTAACGTTAAAAAAACAGAATCCACAATCACTATTTGTAAAACGAAACCAAATTACATATTTACTTACACAAAACGAAAAATAAAATGTGGAAATGAGCTGATATTAAAATAAACTAAAAAGAGTTAGAGTAAGGTTTGTATATCTCAAAGGGTTCTGTTTGATTCGGGAATTGCATCCTGATCTGAATTTTAACCTCCGAAAAACCAGATGGAACATAAACTAAAAGAAAAGGAAAGCCAAAATTCTTCGAGAGTTAGTTAAAGGTTTGTATATCTCAAAGGGTTCTGTTTGATTCGGGAATTGCATCCTGATCTGAATTTTAACCTCCGAAAGACCAGATGGAACATAAAATAAAAAAAAAGGAAAGCCAAAATTCTTCGAGAGTTAGTTAAAGGTTTGTATATCTCAAAGGGTTCTGTTTGATTCGGGAATTGCATCCTGATCTGAATTTTAACCTCCAAAAGACCAGATGGAACATAAACTAAAAAAAAAGGAAAGCCAAAGTTCTTCGAGAGTTAGAAAGGGTTCTGTTTGATTCGGGAATTGCATCCTGATCTGAATTTTAACCTCCGAAAGACTAGATGGAACATAAACTAAAAAAAAAAAAGGAAAGCCAAAGTTCTTCGAGAGTTAGTTAAAGGTTTGTATATCTCAAAGGGTTCTGTTTGATTCGGGAATTGCATCCTGATCTGAATTTTAACCTCCGAAAGACCAGATGGAACATAAACTAAAGAAAAAAGGAAAGCCAAAGTTCTTCGAGAGTTAGTTAAAGGTTTGTATATCTCAAAGGGTTCTGTTTGATTCGGGAATTGCATCCTGATCTGAATTTTAACCTCCGAAAGACCAGATGGAACATAAACTAAAAAGAAAAGGAAAGCCAAAATTCTTCGAGAGTTAGTTAACGGTTTGTATATCTCAAAGGGTTCTGTTTGATTCGGGAATTGCATCCTGATCTGAATTTTAACCTCCTAAAGACCAGATGGAACATAAACTAAAAAAAAAAGGAAATCCAAAGTTCTTCGAGAGTTAGTTAAAGGTTTGTATATCTCAAAGGGTTCTGTGTGATTCGGGAATTGCATCCTGATCTGAATTTTAACCTCCGAAAGACCAGATGGAACATAAACTAAAAAAAAAAGGAAAGCCAAAGTTCTTCGAGAGTTAGGAAAAGGTTTGTATATCTCAAAGGGTTCTGTTTGATTCGGGAATTGCATCCTGATCTGAATTTTAACCTCCGAAAGACCAGATGGAACATAAACTAAAAAAAAAAGGAAAGCCAAAGTTCTTCGAGAGTTAGTTAAAGGTTTGTATATCTCAAAGGGTTCTGTTTGATTCGGGAATTGCATCCTGATCTGAATTTTAACCTCCGAAAGACCAGATGGAACATAAACTAAAGAAAAAAGGAAAGCCAAAGTTCTTCGAGAGTTAGTTAAAGGTTTGTATATCTCAAAGGGTTCTGTTTGATTCGGGAATTGCATCCTGATCTGAATTTTAACCTCCGAAAGACCAGATGGAACATAAACTAAAAAGAAAAGGAAAGCCAAAATTCTTCGAGAGTTAGTTAACGGTTTGTATATCTCAAAGGGTTCTGTTTGATTCGGGAATTGCATCCTGATCTGAATTTTAACCTCCTAAAGACCAGATGGAACATAAACTAAAAAAAAAAAGGAAATCCAAAGTTCTTCGAGAGTTATTTAAAGGTTTGTATATCTCAAAGGGTTCTGTGTAATTCGGGAATTGCATCCTGATCTGAATTTTAACCTCCGAAAGACCAGATGGAACATAAACTAAAAAAAAAGGAAAGCCAAAGTTCTTCGAGAGTTAGGAAAAGGTTTGTATATCTCAAAGGGTTCTGTTTGATTCGGGAATTGCATCCTGATCTGAATTTTAACCTCCGAAAGACCAGATGGAACATAAACTAAAAAAAAAAGGAAAGCCAAAGTTCTTCGAGAGTTAGTTAAAGGTTTGTATATCTCAAAGGGTTCTGTTTAATTCGGGAATTGCATCCTGATCTGAATTTTAACCTCCAAAAGACCAGATGGAACATAAACTAAAGAAAAAAGAAAGCCAAAGTTCTTCGAGAGTTAGTTAAAGGTTTGTATATCTCAAAGGGTTCTGTTTGATTCGGGAATTGCATCCTGATCTGAATTTTAACCTCCGAAAGACCAGATGGAACATAAACTAAAGAAAAAAGGAAAGCCAAAGTTCTTCGAGAGTTAGTTAAAGGTTTGTATATCTCAAAGGGTTCTGTTTGATTCGGGAATTGCATCCTGATCTGAATTTTAACCTCCGAAAGACCAGATGGAACATAAACTAAAAAGAAAAGGAAAGCCAAATTTCTTCGAGAGTTAGTTAACGGTTTGTATATCTCAAAGGGTTCTGTTTGATTCGGGAATTGCATCCTGATCTGAATTTTAACCTCCTAAAGACCAGATGGAACATAAACTAAAAAAAAAAAAAAGGAAATCCAAAGTTCTTCGAGAGTTAGTTAAAGGTTTGTATATCTCAAAGGGTTCTGTGTGATTCGGGAATTGCATCCTGATCTGAATTTTAACCTCCGAAAGACCAGATGGAACATAAACTAAAAAAAAAAGGAAAGCCAAAGTTCTTCGAGAGTTAGGAAAAGGTTTGTATATCTCAAAGGGTTCTGTTTGATTCGGGAATTGCATCCTGATCTGAATTTTAACCTCCGAAAGACCAGATGGAACATAAACTAAAAAAAAAGGAAAGCCAAAGTTCTTCGAGAGTTAGTTAAAGGTTTGTATATCTCAAAGAGTTCTGTTTGCTTCGAGAATTGCATCCTGATCTGAATTTTAACCTCCGAAAGACCAGATGGAACATAAACTAAAAAAAAAGGAAAGCCAAAGTTCTTCGAGAGTTAGTTAAAGGTTTGTATATCTCAAAGGGTTCTGTTTGATTCGGGAATTGCATCCTGATCTGAATTTTAACCTCCGAAAGACCAGATGGAACATAAACTAAAAAAAAAGGAGAGCCAAAGTTCTTCGAGAGTTAGGAAAAGGTTTGTATATCTCAAAGGGTTCTGTTTGATTCGGGAATTGCATCCTGATCTGAATTTTAACCTCCGAAAGACCAGATGGAACATAAACTAAAAAAAAAAAGGAAAGCCAAAGTTCTTCGAGAGTTAGTTAAAGGTTTGTATATCTCAAAGGGTTCTGTTTGATTCGGTAATTGCATCCTGATCTGAATTTTAACCTCCGAAAGACCAGATGGAACATAAACTAAAAAAAAAAAAGGAAAGCCAAAGTTCTTTGAGAGTTAGTTAAAGGTTTGTATATCTCAAAGGGTTCTGTTTGATTCGGGAATTGCATCCTGATCTGAATTTTAACCTCCGAAAGACCAGATGGAACATAAACTAAAAAAAAAGGAAAGCCAAAATTCTTCGAGAGTTAGTTAAAGGTTTGTATATCTCAAAGCGTTCTGTTTGATTCGGGAATTGCATCCTGATCTGAATTTTAACCTCCGAAGGACCAGATGGAACATAAGCTAAAAAAAAAGGAAAGCCAAAATTCTTCGAGAGTTAGTTAAAGGTTTGTATATCTCAAATGGTTCTGTTTGATTCGGGAATTGCATCCTGATCTGAATTTTAACCTCCGAAAGACCAGATGGAACATAAACTAAAAAAAAAGGAAAGCCAAAGTTCCTCGAGAGTTAGTTGAAGGTTTGTATATCTCAAAGGGTTCTGTTTGATTGGGGAATTGCATCCTGATCTGAATTTTAACCTCCGAAAAATCAGATGGAACATAAACTAAAAAAAAAGGAAAGCCAAAGTTCTTCGAGAGTTAGTTAAAGGTTTGCATATCTCAAAGAGTTTTGTTTGATTCGGGAATTGCATCCTGATCTGAATTTTAACCTCCGAAAGACCAGATGGAACATAAACTAAAAAAAAAGGAAAGCCAAAATTCTTCGAGAGTTAGTTAAAGGTTTGTATATCTCAAAGGGTTCTGTTTGATTCGGGAATTGCATCCTGATCTGAATTTTAACCACCGAAAGACCAGATGGAACATAAACTAAAAAAAAAAGGAAAGCCAAAGTTCTTCGAGAGTTAGTTAAAGGTTTGTATATCTCAAAGGGTTCTGTTTGATTCGTGAATTGCATCCTGATCTGAATTTTAACCTCCGAAAGAGCAGATGGAACATAAACTAAGCCAAAATTCTTCGAGAGTTAGTTAAAGGTTTGTATATCTCAAAGGGTTCTGTTTGATTCGGGAATTGCATCCTGATCTGAATTTTAACCTCCGAAAGACCAAATGGATCATAAACTAAAAAAAAAGAAAGCCAAAGTTCTTCGAGAGTTAGTTAAAGGTTTGTATATCTAAAAGGGTTCTGTTTGATTCGGGAATTGCATCCTGATCTGAATTTTAACCTCCGAAAGACCAGACTTCCCCGTAGTTTAATGTTTTATTCTACTTTATGAGCTGTTATATCATCGGCGAATGCTAGTAAGATGTTAATATATTTATTAATAAGGAGAAGTAAAACGTTTGTAAGCGAAATCGGATAAACTAGCTTCTTGCTTTTTAATACAGGTCTCCTCAAATCAACTTAGTACAAAAGTTACTAGAAATGAAAAGAGATGGCGCATGCTATACTCTTCTTATAATATACAAGTTTTTATAATTGCTGATTTACGGAAAAGGGAAGGACGCCGGGCAGTGGCGCAACTAGAGGGGGCTAGGGGGAAATTAGCCCTAGCCTTAGGCGAAGGCCAACCAAAACACTTAAACTCCATTTTGTTTGTAAAAATGGGTAAAAAGGTATTATTCCGTAGCATAGTTTATTTTTCTCTTACATCTTCCGTTTTTTAGTTAAGAAATAAACATAGGTTTATTTTCTATTTGTATACTTTTGACCAATATAATTAGACACTATCTGGGCTTACGAAAACGTAAGGGCGCGTTTGAGAAATAGTAAAAAGTGTAAGCGATGTTAGTCAAACTGAAACCACAAAAAGGTGGGGAAAATGTTTTAACGTTGAAAAATCATGGAAGTCATTGATGTAGATACTTAATGTTTCTCTATACATATTTAAAATAAAATTGAGGTGATATTCCAAAAAACGGCAAAACTTCTGTTATTTAATTTTTTGTATCAAAACCATGTTTGTCTTCCAAGTAGCACAAATTAGCTGATGAGCTTTTATGCCTAACAGTTATCCATAAAAAACACATAAAAACAGAGATTTGTCAAATTTTGGCAAATGATTCTTGGTTTGTTTTCTAGCCATGAAAGCTCGCTTCAAATTAGTTTTTTTGGCTCCAAAATTAGCAGTTTTTAACGTAGCTAGGCTATAGCATAATTACTTGGCCAAAACCGATCTTTTATAGGATAATTAAACCTCCAACTTTTTTTTATAATGTTGCACACTTGGCGGCATTCCTAAAAATTACTCATAAGATTGACTTCAAGTTTTAATAAAAAATTAGGGGTCATGTGGGGATAACCTGGTTTTTTAGTAAAAATCCGATATGCCGGAACAAGATGGCGACCTAGTGCAACGTTAAAAAAATTATTACTAAGAAAACTAAACCAATTTCCACAAATTTTGCACAAAATCAAGTGTTACATAGGAATAAACTGGTAACATTTTAATGAATATAAGATAAAAGATCGGTCTAAAAAATTACTTATTGGTAGAGATGTAAATTATTATTTTATACTTTGTTACTCCATTAACGATGGACTTTACAAACATCTAGAAATATATTTTTTAGATTATTGTTATTGAAACCATTGACGAAAGAATCATCTTAAAAATATCATTTATCTAAAGAGGTTTTGTTAAAAAGTAAAAACACATTTTTCCTTGTTAAGGATGAAATTTCGAAACATTCAGGAACTAATTTTTAAGTATTTTTTAAGAGATATTGTAAAAAATATAAACGAACGTTTTAAAATTTTGATTTAACTTAATCGTTTTCAGATTTTCTATTTTCTTCAGCCTATTCTTAAAAAAACCCTGTACCAATCAAAGCTAGGGTGCTATATATATATATATATATATATATATATATATATATATATATATATATATATATATATATATATATATATATATATATATATATATTTTTTTTTTTTTTTCTAATACACACGCATTCCTGAAAATTACAGAGAAAGAGGGAGACAAATTTACTTATAGTGTTTAAAATTAGAACAGCTCATTGAAAAAGAGCAGAATCTTTCCAGTCTTCTGAACGAGATCAAGGATTAGGGAGGGACTATTCCCGTGACTACCCGTCCCCTTCAGCAATTATAAAAACTTGTATAACTATATAGAATGCGTCATCTGTTGTCATTACAAGTAACTTTTGTAACCCTGTTCATTCGAGGACACCTGTATTAAAAAATAAGAAACCAATTTGTCCGACATTTCTTACACAGAGCTATAGTTTATCTAACTTGTAAATATATTAACATCTTACTAATGTTCGCCGGTCATCTAATAGCTCATAAAGCACAATAAAACAATAATCGTCGGGGAAGTCTGATCCTCCGGAGGTTAAAACTCAGATACTCAGATCAGGATGGAATTTCCAAATCAAAGAGAGCTCTTTAAAATTCATTTCATTCACACTTTAACTAACTCTCGGGTAACTTTGGCTTTCCTTTTTATTTTATATAGGTATAAGTTCGTTTTCAGATTTGTTTTTCGTCTTTCCATTTTTTTTTAAATTATTGTGGGGTTAATTTTTTAACATCGATAAAACCTAGATATACCTTATGACTATCCGTCCCCGGCGTCAGTGGCCCAACTAGACATCGACTTTTGGGGGGGCTCAAGCCCTGACACTTATAAGATAATATTGACTATAGGATAAAACCAATTTTAACCATTTTTTCGTACGGCTATGATTTAATTATTAACTCCCGATATTGTCTAAATTTTTATGTTTCGGTTATATACGATTTGATTAATATCTATGACAGCTGTCAAAAAATATATATTGTTTTAATAAATTACGACATTTAAAGTTACATAGAACGATGAAACTCGTATATAAAATTTTTTAAGGAATTCAAAGTTATCACTTCTCCTGTATAATATATGTTTTACTGGACCTGTTAACAGGAAACCTGCCAAAGTGCCTCCTCCTTTTTGGTCTACCCTGTATACCAGCCCGAGTAGCACATATAATCATATATGGGCTAAAATGCTGTGATATTCGCTAAGATATCTGACTAATTAGTTAAAATTGCTAGCCAAAATAACAGTTATATTACAGTATAAAGACGGAATATGGCTAAAGTGGGAAATAATAATTTGGCCATAATGGGGTAAAAATGTTGGCAATTATACGACCCACTCTTTTGATTTTATGGTTGGGTTTATTAGCTACTTTTTGACTTTAAAATCGAGCTTTTTAGCTGAATTCTGATTTGTTTTTGAGTCGAAATTTGAGTAACATTTTTTCCGAAATTTACCTAAATAATTTCTCATTTTTTGCCTTTTCTTCATTTATATGATAAAACATCAATTGTTTCAAATTATGTAGAAAAAGTATTAACAGAGCCAATCAGTGTAAGAATTTATGAGCCAAGAGGAAATGCAAACGTAACAAATCATGGTTTCGTAGAAATAGGGGAGACCGGGGCAGGTTGCATCAAAAAATGGATAGTATTTTTTTCTTAGGTTATCAGGTAAATAACATTCAGAGTCAGGTGAAAAAAATATCTATCTGTATTTCGCTAATACATCAAAATATAATGAGAGGCTTAAAAAAATTAATTAACGCTTATACGCATATATTTCTTGACCAAGTCATGTGTTGCAACTTACCTCATTTGTGGGGCAACTTGCAACAATAAGATGGGTAAGTTGCAACATACTACTCTGGTTCATCTGAGTATTCAGAAAAGCAATTTATACATATATAAAATGGATCAGATTTTGCGCAGTGGTCGTGGGCCCACATTTTACATTTTGTGCACTGTAACCAGTCTTCCTTCTCTTTTTCGCCCTGGTAAATTTCGTTACAAACTAGACACAACGTGTCGTCATCCTCAGAAGAAATTTCCCAGTCATCATCTTTCTTAGGATGCTTTCTCGCTATGGTTTTTTTCTTAACTATATGAATGAGTGGTTCATCATCTGAAGAGTCATTGGGGCACATTTGTCGAACTTCTGGCCCTTTCTTACATGATGTTAATTTTTTCATTTTTCTTGGTTTGTCAATATTTGTGGACGTTTTTTTCTTTCTTTCATTTTTCAGTTTTTCCTCATTTTCCAAAGCCTCTTTTTCAGGTGTGTCGGTTAATATGGCAGTTTTTCTTCTTTTCTTACCTCTTTTAGACTGAACCACGCGTGGGGGGGCTTTAGGAAAGCGTCTGACCAACTCCGGGCTAAATTGTGAGGTGCTTGGTTGCTGCTCATCAGGAAAATCTTTAGAAAAGGGTCTAACACACTCCGGGCTAAATTTTGAGGGGCTTGGTTGCTGCTCATCAGGAAAATCTTTAGGAAAAGGTCTAACACACTCCGGGCTAAATTTTGAAGTGCTTGGTTGCTGCTTATCTGGGGTGCCAGGAAAATCCAAAGTATGTGTACTAACTGCTTCTGTGTCTGGATTCGGTGTACCGGCCACTTTCGACGTTTGATCCATTTTATCAATGCTGCTTAGCGATTCCGGTTGTGGCCGATCCGTTGTAAAAGCTGGTGCAAAATCAGATTCAGTGAATATATTAGGATTCACAGGATAAACTCCAGAAGCTGAAAAACCTGAAGTGATATTTTTAGGAGTTACCGCATTTAAAAATGCAAGCTTTATGATCTGTGGCAAATCAAAAATAGTAAGAGTTTTTCCTGGGTTGTTTACCAACCAAGCACTAATACCTGAGCTGCAGCATTTTTTAAAGGGTCCAAACACTGCTACATCTAACGGTTGCAACCGATGTGAGCAGTGTGGTGGAAAAGAGACCATAATGACACCGTTTTCTTTGCATAGATTGAGAACTTTACAACTTAAGTGGGATGAATGATTGTCTAATAATAAAATCACTGGAGTTTCCTTCGATGGTTTGACATGTGAGATGAAATGCTGCATAAAAATATAAAACGTATTTTCTTGCATCCAGCCGGATCCATTTGCCTCGCCTATGCAACCGGAAGGACCATCGCGGATAAAATATTCTCTGAAACGTTTCCTTGGGAATATGAACATAGGTGGTATGAAATCTCCTTGGGCATTTACGGCAACCGCAAGTGTGATCATTTCTCCTCGCTCAGCCGAAGTAATGGATCCTACCTGCTTAGCACCTGTAAAGAAACAACATAGTGCATTAAACAGAAATCAGTATAGGATATTAAATGTGTATTTACCTTTTTGTGCTAATACTTTTCTTGGGCGAAGAACGGTTGACACCCCCGTCTCGTCCATATTCCATATTCTAGAAGCTTGAAATTGGCTACGCGATAGAACATGCATGAGCTTGGCAAAAAACATGTCTACGTTTGTGCGATTAAAACTGGAAGCTCTGGCAAGGCTTGTGGCTTCGGGCTGGCGGATAGAAATATCGGTGTTTCTCTTAATAAACAGATTTAGCCACTCCACTCCAGCTTTTTCGTGGTCATCCCAAGAAGAAGGAACTTGAATATTATGTAACTTTGCACATTGATATGCTAACTTGCGGACCCCAATCGGATCAAGTCCAAACATAATATCACTGCATTTTTTGATATACTTCACAAAAATTTGTTCTTGTTCTCTATTAAATATTAGTCGTGGCTTGGCATAACCGCTATCTGGCATTTCTATTGTATGCTTCGTTTCGCGAATTTTTTTTGTTTTCGCTACATATCGTGAAAGCGTTGAATAATGAATATTAAAATCTTTAGCGATTTTTCTAATAGAAAACTCTTTATTCCCAATATTTTCTAATACTAATTGGGCAGCGCGTTTAATAACATTATCCGGAGTCGTACCCCTCTCGATTTTTTTCTTATAATTTCACATGATCCCTAGAAAAAGAAAATTTATATGAAGCAATAAACTAAAATGATGGAATAAAATGAAAACGGGGCACGTTGCAACACCGGGGTAAGTTACAACACCGTTGCAAAGTGCCCCGAGCAGAGTGTTGGAATTTGCCTCAATTTGACCTTCCTAATCTAACCTCTAAATTTTTTTGTTGTTTTGTAGACATCCCAATTATTATCTAGGCAATAAACACGTAATATATGTGCTATAACTTACCACTAATGACACACGTGAAAAACTAAGCAGAGAGGTTTAATTTATTAAAAAACTGTTCAAAAATATTACACTCAACAATCACAAATCAAGTAACCTGCGGAAAAACCGTCTGTCATTCGACAAGAATAAAGTGCGTTCGCCAACACGTTTGCCAGTCGATATTGAATGGAAGAGTGCGTTCAAGCGATTTTAAATATAATTGTGCCTTAGATATCAAGTGTGTTGCAACCTGCCCCGGTCTCCCCTACGTACACTATGACTTATTGTGTAAAATATTCATTTGACGGTTGGTGGGGACAAAAAACACTTGCGTATGAATTTTTACTGTTAAAATAATCTAAGATAGCCACGTAAAACACGCGCCCCTTCTTGAAACTAAAAATTTCGTTTTCTACAATTTTTTTTTTCGAAATATAATTTACTAAGAAAACTCATTAAAGAGTCCCTAACGTAAAAAAACATGCATGAAAATACGTTTTTATAGGTAGAAAGAATATGTTTGTTTAGGGGTGGGCGATAATTATCGATGTTTGGAAAACATCGATGTTTCACGTTCGATGTTCGATGGTTTTTCCATCGACGTTGTTATCTTAAACTATCGATGAAAACATCGATATTTTAAAGAATTTGCATCGATGTTTTGCTAAAAATTTCAATTACAAATTAAAAATACACAAAAAGGAAGCTTTCCTAGTGAGTCAGCAATTTTCTGGTTTTCCAGCATTTAAAATACCAATCGAACGCGCTTTGGGTTGTTTGACTTGACTACGATAGATGGCGACACATTGCATTGTTTCTGGGAAGTCCCAATTTATGTCTCTGGTTGTTTTACTTGTATTTTGTTGATTGTCGTGACGTTAGTGTTAAGTTATTAGTTTTTTTGCGTGTTTGGTATGGCTCCAAGAAAAAGTATTTTGTGGCGTTATTTCGAAAAATGTAAAAATGCACCAGAATTATCTCAGTGCTTATTGTGTCCAAAAAAAATAAAGACCTCAGGAAACACTTCAAATCTAAAATGTCACCTCCAAGGCACACATCCGAAGGAATTTGAAAGTTTGTTTAAAATGGAGAAGTCCAATAAAAATAAAAGGATAGCACCGGAAAACGTAGATGATTCCAATCCAGAAGAAAATATTGAATTTATTACTGTAAGTAGTCCCAGCTGTACTCCCAGTACCTCAGCAGCTCGTGGCGACGAAAATGACTTGTCTTTTTCTTCATGCAGCAGCAGTGTAAGTACTGTAGGTACATTATCTTCGAAGAATCATAGGGAGTGTGAGAATCAACCAAAAATTACTCAGTCGTTTAAAAGTATTTTTTCTTGGTCAGGAGATGGAACAAAATTTAATAAAACAACCACTGCCATTTTATATATGATATGCAAAGATTTTCAACCCATTTCGGTTGTTGAGGATGAAGGTTTTAAATACTTAATGAAAACCGTAGCCCCACAATACAAAATACCTTCTCGCAAGACAATTAGTGCCCTGCTGGATAAAAAATATGATTTAGTTGCGAGTTTATTTAAAAACAAACTTGAAGGTAAACACTTAACCATTACGACTGATATATGGACTGATATGCAGACTCGAAGCTACCTTGGGGTTACTGTTCATTTTGGTGAGGAGGCTCAAATACATTCGGGTACTCTTGGTGTTATCGAATTAGATAATAGACACACATCTGAATATATAGTAAGCAAAATGGAAAATGTTTTAATAGAATGGAACATTGCTAATGAGAATGTTACAGCAGTAGTCACGGATGGTGCAGCAAATATGTGCAAAGCAGTTGATTTATTATTTGGTAATAATCGCCATATACATTGTTTTGCCCACCAGCTGAACCTAATTGCTGAAAAAGCTATAAGACCCATAACTGCTTTACAACAAATAATAAAATCAATAAAAGATATTGTGACGTGGTTCAAGCAAAGTGTAATGGCCGCAGATGAGTTAAGAAAAGCACAGGCGGACCACGTTGAAAAGAAACTTGTGCAAATGGTCCCTACAAGATGGAACTCTACTTATCATATGATATGCCGATTTTTAGAGCTCAGAGAAGAAGTTAATGCTATTTTAAATAGACATGCAAGTGCCCCTGTCATGATAACAGCACGTGACATAGAGGAATTAAAAATTGTCATGTTGCTTCTGGAACCCCTCGATAATGCAACTAGACAACTTTCTGGACAGACATATACAACAAGCAGTATTGTAATACCATTAATTTTCAACTTGGAGAGAAGCATCTCATCAGTTGACGCCAGTGCGACAAATTCCTCAGATACTGTGCAGTCTCTTAAAACCAACCTTTTGAAGGAAATGAAAAGTCGGTTTGGACCAGCAGAAAAAGTACATTTATTAGCAGTGTCTACATTATTGGATCCCAGATTCAAGAAAATTTATTTCAAAGATCCCTTAAACTGTGCTAGGGGTGTTGAAATAATAAATAAAGCGTTGTCCCAAACACATCAACATCCAGCTGCTGAACCACCTAAGGAAGATACTACGTGTAAGACTAGTAAGCATTTTATTTTTTTAATTTTCGGAATTCGTGTCAATTTTAATTTTACATAATTACTTTTAAAACAGTTTAATTCTAACTACATGTGTTTTTTTGTAACACTGAAATTTATTAATAATTATACCTAAATTATTTTTTATTGTACTTAAGTAAAGAACTCATATTAACAACTATTTCTGCTCTAAATATGACGTTTTCCCCGAGTTTTCTGTGAACTTACTATGTATTCAATTATTTTCAGAACCAAAAATGAACACTCAGTTGTGGGCCGGTCACCATGAAATGGTGCAAGTAAATATGGCGCGCTTTATTGCGCAAGAAGATTCCTTATCGGAAATAACCTCCTACTTGAAAAGCCCACTTCAGCCCTTGAATGGAAATCCTTTAGATTGGTGGAAATCAAATAACCATGTTTATCCAAGGCTGCATCCAATTGCTACAAGATATCTGACAGTAGTGGCAACTTCGGTACCATCAGAAAGCCTTTTTTCGAAGGCTGGGTTGACTGCGACAAAACAAAGAAGCCAAATTAAACCAAAAAGACTTTCCAAAATTTTGTTTCTAAATTCTATAGATAGAGTGTTGTGGGAGTTGTGATTTTTTAACATAATTTTTAAAAAATTAGAATTTTTTATTTAAATATTCCTAAGGGTATATAATTTATAAGCTGTTTTGTTAGTTTGTTTATATATTATATTTTAATTTCAGCAACTATACAGAATGTTCACATTTAGTTTTTATATTGTGTGCAGTGCAGTTTTTAATGTTTTAGGTTTAGGTTAGATAACTCATGTTTTTTATACTGTTATAATTCTTAGGGTGTAGTTTTTGTTAGTAGAAAATATGTTTGTTAATTTTATTTTTTTAATCCTTGTTTAAATTTGTTGGTTTATGACCTTTAATATTTCTTGTTTACTATGTTGTTTTTGAAACTTCAAATAAATATATATTTTAAAATTCATTTTTAACAATAAAATTAAAGAACAAGAACACCTATACCCGAATATCGATGTTTTTGCGATGTTCAAACATCGATGTTTCAAATTCGATATATCGTTAATATCGATGGAAGGCTGTCGATGTCGACATCGATGTCCAACATCGATGTTTTCTTTCGATGTCCCATCCCTGTGTTTGTTTAAAGTGGTCAAGTAATGGCTGCTAGGAAATTAGTTTAATTTTGATTTCAATCATGACGGATCATAAAAAGCTTTGGGTTATGTTTTAAGCAAATATTCCTGGAAATTGGCCACCTTGTAAGCAAATATTTATCAAATGGCAATACTTTTGAAATGTAGCAACATTTACTAAAATTTTACCAATAAAAATGCCTACTTGGTTTGCCTTTAGTACTCGCTAAAAAATGGCTAATTTAAGATCCAGGAGCCAGCGTAACAAAATTAAACGACGATTAACCTAAGTCGGAGTTTTTCTATAATATGTGGTGGAATATTTAATCTTTTTAGTAGACATTTTGTATGGTAAATAATTTATATTTCGTTTTTCTAAATATATCTTCAGTTTGGATAAGTTTAGTTTTATAGGTTATAAACGTAAATTTGGCAATATAACAAAAATAAGCGAAATAAAACTACCCAATTTTAGTTTAATTTTGAAACAAAAATATGATAATAAAAGCCATATTTTTTCCTCTCAATTTTTGTTGTCTCAAAATGTCATAATCTGGCATTCTTATATACCTATTATTACTATAATTAAGCTTACATACTTGCTAAAATATGTTTGGTTGGCATTTGGGAAAAATGCCTATTTATTGATTATATTCTGACCTCGATTTCTTCGAGTTTAAGTGTTTTGGTTGGCCCTCGCCAATCGCCTGGCAGGGGGGCTAAGCTTCCCCTAGCCCCCCCCTAGTTGCTCCACTTCCCGGCGTCCTTCCCTTTTCCGTAAATCAGCAATTATAAAAACTTGTATAACTTGTAAATTATAAGAACAGTATTGCATGCGCCATCTCTTTTCATTTCTGGTAACTTTTGTACTCAGTTTATTTGAAGAGACCTGTATTAAAAAGCAAGAAGCTAGTTTATCCGATTTCGCTTACAAGCGTTTTACTTCTCCTAATTAATAAATATATTAACATCTTACTAGCGTTCGCCGATGATATAACAGCTCATAAAGTAGTATAACAGTAAGCTACGGGCAAGTCTGGTCTTTCGGAGGTTAAAATTCAGATCAGGATGCAATTCCCGAATCAAACAGAACCCTTTGAGATACACAAACCTTTAACTAACTCTTGGGGAACTTTGGCTTCCCTTTCTTTTTAGCTTATATTCCATTTTAATATCAGTTCGTTTTCACACTCTATTTTTCGTTTTGTTTAAGTAGATATGTAATTTGGTTCCGTTTTTTAAATAGTGATTGTGGGTTATGTTTTTTTAACGTTAATAAGACCTAGATATTATCTAGAAGTGAAGAAATTTAAATGTGGTAATACATGCGACGCCTAATAACCACAGGACAATTTTCCAAAAGCAAAAAGCTAGTTTATCCTACTTCGCTTACAAAGCGTTTTATTTCTCCTAACTAATAAATATATTAACATCTTACTAGCGTTCGCCGATGATATAACAGCTCATAAAGCACAATAAAACACGAAACAACGGGGAAGTCTGATCTTCGGGGGGATAAAACTCAAATCAGGATGGAATTTCCGAATCAAACAAAGTTCTTTAAAGTACATAAACCTTAACTTACTCTCGAGGAACTTTGGCTTTCCTTTTTATTGTATTAATCGACTTCAAAAAAAAAAAACTATAGTTTAATGTACAATCAATTTTAGTTTAATACATTTATTTTCTTTTTTTAACAATATTTTTAGGTAATTTCTTTTCATTTTTTATAGTGATTGTGTGGTTAATTTTTTAACATCGATAAAATCTGGATGTACTTAGTAGTGAAGAAATATAAATGTTGTAATACATGCAATCAGGGTCGTTCCTATAGGTTCGGCCGCGTTTGTAACCTATATAAATACACATTCTGTATTATCTTTTGTTCAACTTTAAGTTGAATAAAACATAATAAACCAGGACTAACCAAAACCCGATCCGGTTTTTAAGATAACTACATATAATTTTCAATTTATATTTTCTTGATTTGTCTAAACTTGAATATTATAAAAAAGGACATTATTACTTATGGTGTTATCTGTGTCTAAAATTAGAAAAGCTGAGGCTGAATGAAAAATACGAGGATCTTCTGTCTCAAGGAGAGGGATGGATTTAGAGTTATGTATTCATACCAGTAATCACTAAACTCGTGACTATCCATGACTATCCGCCCTCGGCGTCCTTTCCTTTTCAGTAAATCAGCAATTATAAAAACATGTATAAGAACAGAACAGTATAGCATACGCCATCTCTTTTTATTTTTGGTAACTTTCGTACTCAGTTTATTTGAGAAGACCTGTATTAAAAAGCAAGAAGCTAGTTTATCCGATTTGGCTTACAAAGCGTTTTGCTACTCCTAACTAATAAATATATTAACATCTTACTGGCGTTCGCCGTTGAAATAACAGCTCATAAAGCACAATAAAACATTAACCTACAGGGAAGTCTGGTCTTTCGGAGGTTAAAATTCAGATCAGGATGCGATTCCCGAATCAAACAGTACTCTTTGAGATATACAAACCTTTGACTAACTCTCGAGGAACTTTGGCTTTCCTTTTTTTATTAGTTTATGTTCCATTTTAATATCAGTTCATTTCCACATTTTATTTTTCGTTTTGTCTGGTCTTTCGGAGGGTAAAATTCAGATCAGGATGCAATTCCCGAATCAAACAGAACCCTTTGAGATATACAAACCTTTAACTAACTCTCGAGGAACTTTGGCTTTCCTTTTTTATTAGTTTATGTTCCATTTTAATATCAGTTTATTTCCACATTTTATTTTTCGTTTTGTTTTAATAAATATGTAAAAACCTTTGACTAACTCTCGAGGAACTTTGGCTTTCCTTTTTTTATTAGTTTATGTTCCATTTTAATATCAGTTCATTTCCACATTTTATTTTTCGTTTTGTCTGGTCTTTCGGAGGGATCAGGATGCAATTCTCGAATCAAACAGAACCCTTTGAGATATACAAACCTTTAACTAACTCTCGAGGAACTTTGGCTTGCCTTTTTTATTAGTTTATATTCCATTTTAATATCAGTTCATTTCCACATTTTATTTTTCGTTTTGTTTTAATAAATATGTAATGTGGTTCCGTTTTTTGAATAGTGATTGTGGGATCTGTTTTTTAACGTTAATAAGACCTATTATTTACTTAATTACCTGTCTTAGACATAGATACAGATGGGGAGCCCGACAAGGCTCACTGGGGCCCATTGTGCTATCCCTCCAAGTAGACGTGTCAGGCCAGGAGCCCATTCCTTTTTTGAAAGGAAAGGACCCTTTCAGGTCCAGCACGTCCCACAAGCTCGGTGTCACCCAAGCAAAGCTGTCTGGCGTTGACTAGAGCGTCACATCGACAGGCCAAATGCTCAGCAGAAAACCTAGTTTCATCTACCTCAATCTTATGCAGGTAATATTTCACCAGACAGTATCCAGTTAAGACTCCGGTAATTACCTGTCTAGTGCATTATTTAACACCAACGAAACATTGACTTTACCCTTCTTTAACTTAATGATTTTCAGGTTTTTTATTTTCCGCAGTTTATTTTTTAAAAAACCCGTATCATTTTATAACAAAAATCTTGTTAAATGGAATTATTATTTAATCATATTAATGTTAACAAGGCAATAAAATTAAACAAACTTATCTGTCACTTATCCGAAAAATGAAAAAAGGCAATATACACATTATATAGTTAAATTCTACAGGGTGTTTAAAATAACATAGGTCATAGCTCCTTTCTTGGCATAAAACAAGGACCTCCAACGTTGGCATATATTAATATTATTCCTGGATACGTTAACATAAAACACAATAAAACACTATTTAACGGAAAAGTCTGATTTTCTGGAGGTTAAAACTTAGATCAGCACTACACTTCAGAATCAAACAAAGCTCTTTAAAATACACAAAACTCAACTAACTTTCAGGGAACTTTGGCTTCCCTTTTTATGTATGTATGTATCAGTTCGGTTTCAGATTTTATTTTTTGTTTTGTTTAAATATGTAATTTGCCTCCTTTTTTTATAGTGATTCTTCACCTTCTTTGTGAATACGCTAATAAATGTTTAAACTAAGCTTTGGTACTCGATTTAATTAATTTAAATATTTTTCTAGAAATTGATTTCATTTTAATCATGTTCGGCATTATTTAAAAATAAAATATCTCGAACACGGTTGGATTTATCGACTCAAACTAAGATTTTTTCTATAGATTTGGTCAGATGCGAATTGTCAAAAATATCAGTACCAAAAAAAGTTATGAGGGAATACTGCATACAAAATATTAAAAAGCATTTTTACTACAACTAGTTTCATTTCAATTTAATATTTCAGCTTGAATGTATAGGGAAGAAACAAAACAAAAAAAAAACATTTACAGGCTTAATGATGAAAACTAAAGGATAGGTATTAGACTTGAGAAAATTAAGCCGTTTTAGTCTGAAAGAAATAAGATGCAGTAGCAGACACTGTCAATTTAAATGTATAAATTGTCACTTATCTTGATCTGTCTAAATTTCAATATAGCTAGAACTAAGAAGATAAAACATTTACTTATTGTGTTTGTTGTAAATCAAGTAAATCTGGCAGCAATGCTTTTTTGGTAAAGGCTATTAGGTTAGTTAATATATCAATAGATGGCGCTACATATACTGTTTTAATTTAGGAAGCTTTTGTAAAAAAAAAGAAGAGAATAAGTAAGTGTTGGCGTCTCTCTTAAAAAGTATTAAGGTGTAATTCTCCATTTCTTGTAAATATATTATTAATAAATAAAATGTGTAAATAGTCCAAAAGCGTTTTACTCTAAAGCTGTCATTCCAAGAAAGAAAGGTTATGGGCCCAGAATCGGTAAAATTGATTATTAGATTCTAAAAGGAAAAGTCAAGTGTTGCAAGCCTAAAAATAGCAAAATGGCGGTAAGCAATAAAATTAATAATTATAATATAGAGCTGTTGACGGCAACAAATTATTACACATGGAAATTTAGAATGCATGTTTTGCTTGAAGAAAAGGATGTTTATGAGTGCATTGGTACAGAATTTAAAGAAGATAATTATACTGATGAGAAAAAGAAGGAAGAAGCTAAGAAAAAGGATAAAAGGTGCAAAAGTTTAATTGTGCAATGTTTGGATGATAGCCAAATAGAGATAGTTAGGGATAACACAACTGCTTATGGCATGTGGCAGTGTTTGAAGGAGAGATATGAGAAAAAGGGCATTCCAGGCCAACTAATCTTACGTAAAAAATTTATGGCTATGAAGTTGACTGACATTTTGAAGTTAGAAGAATTTCTGAGTGAGTTTGATTTGGTGATACGACAGCTGGAGGCTAGTGGAGGAGATTTGAAAGAACAAGACATTGAGTGTACTTTATTATTGGCAATGCCAAAGAGCATGGAGACAATAGTAAACATAATTGAAAGCACACCAGCCAGTTCTTTGACGACAGACTTTGTAAAAAGTAAACTAAGTACTGAAGTGGAAAGAAGAAAATCTATCTAATCAAAAATCAAAATCAAAATCTAAGCAAAAAAATTAAATATTCGCCAAAATTCAATAAAACATGGCGAAATAATCCCGATTTTAAAAATTGGTTAGAGAAAGGGAAAATACTTAGTGTAAAACTTGCAAAAAAACATAGGTATATCAGCATCAAAATACAAGAGTTCTAACCACACTACACCACAACTTGTTACGTTCTGGACGTGCGTTTCGCTAACCAAGTTAGCATCATCAGCAGATGATATAAACTAAAGTAACTTATCCTAACCGAGACTATTTATAGGTAAACGAGGTCATACTTGGTTGCGCCCGACTGCACCATTGTTAAGTAAATAAAAGAGGGGACTATAGGGAATAGGCCCTCTGTCTTTATTTAGTGCTTTCTTACCACATTTAACTATTTCTATACTCTCAAATGCATCCAATAATCTATTATTAGATACATTTTTAATCAACTTAAGATTATTTATTCCTATTTGGTGACTGTTTTCTAAAGCATGTTGGGCAACGCTTGACTTTTCTGTTCTTCCGTATTTTAAATGTGCCATGTGTTCTTTAAAACGAATGTTTATCTAGCGTTTAGTTTGCCCAACATATTTTAGATCGCAGTCATTACAGCTAATTTCATAGATGCCACTCCTCTCCTTCAAGTCGACTTTGTTTTTAGGGTTTCCAAGTAGATTTTTCAAACTGTTCTCCGTTTTGTAGGCTACTCTAAAACCTACGTTTTTAAATACTTTTTCTAGACCTCTCGTATATCTGGGATCATATGGGAATATTATGAACTTATTGGGAGCCTCAGGTGCTTGAAGAGTAGTGGCATCTTTTAACATTTTCTTATGCTTATGTCTATTTACTAATTTATGTACAAAATTACCATTATATCCATTACTTTTAGCTATATTTTTAATCCAATTCATTTCATTGTTAAAACGGTTTTTACTTAATGGAAATTTGACTAATCTGTGAGTTAAGACATGAAATGCTGCCATTTTGTGTTGACGGCAATGAAATGAGTCGGATGTTATTAGTAAATTTCCTATAAATATCAAATTCTAACTTATCGTTATTTCTAATAACTAACGTATCGAGAAAAGGTAATTGCCCATTGTTCTTCTTTTCGTAGGTAAAATTAATAGAATGATATTTATTGTTTAATGTTTCCAAAGGAAGTGTCCAAATTTTCTGTTTTAGTATCAAAAATAGCAAATATATCGTCTACGTATCTATACCACATCCTTGGGAAGTACTTGAGTTCTTTTTTGAACTGAGTTTCTAATCTACCCATAAACAAATTTGCAAGGAACGGAGATAAGCAATTGCCCATCGCAGATCCCTCAAGTTGTTTATAATATTTATTGTTGAACTGAAAAAAATTTTGATTCATACATAATTTTGTAAGAAGTAAATATTCATCAATAATTTCTTTCTTCAAATTATTGATTTCAAGTAGTTCCTTTAGGTACTCTAAAGCTAGTGGTATGGGTACACTAGGAAACAATTAGCTTACATCAAAAGATATTAAAATTTCACCTTCTTTTAAGTGAACATTCTTAATTTTATCTAAGAATTCTAACGAGTTAGTAACCTCAAAGTTATCGTACGAGATATTTAATCTGCTGAAATTGTCTACTAACCATTTTGAAATATTGTACGTTGGTGATCCAACAGCTGAAACAATAGGTCTCATGGATTTCCCAGGTTTATGGATTTTGGGAAGGCAATACAGTTTAGATAACTGTTGGTTACTATGTGTTAGTTTAAATTTTAGTTTATCGGACACAAGGTTTTTACACTGTTTTAAGGTATTTTTTACTTCTGTTATCATTTTTGATAACGGGTTCTTCTCAATTAAATTGTAGGGACCAGTTTGAATCAAATGGTCTACTCTTTCAAGATTATCTGTTTTGTTTAGTATAACAACCTTATTTCTTTTGTCAGCTTTTAAATAAAAACATTCTTTTTTCTTCAGTCCCTGGATAACTTCAGCAGTTTTACGAGAAACATATTTTGACTTGTTGTTAACAACGTTTTTTGAGATTTGATTTCTGCAAGCCTCTCTAATGAATCCCTTAGTTGACTCTGGCACGTATTGAATAGAACTTTCGATATTCGCTATAATAGTTGGTAAACTATTTTTTACTGGAGGCTCTGCAAAATTCAAACCTTTATTCAAAAGGGCGATTTCTCTATTATCAAAGGACTGAGAAGAAAGGTTTTCTACAATGTTCTCCGAAGAAATTTGTTTTTGTGGTTTCAACTTTCTCAGTTTGGTTTTAAGTGAACACATTTTCTTTAAAAACTTGGCATCAATAACTACGAACAGTCTCCTTTGGAAACCTAACCATTGTTCAAATTCCAAATTACTAAGTTTATAAGTGAGTTTTTTAAATAATCCGTATGATTCAAATTCAAGCATAATTCGTTTGCTATACAGATTTTTAATTTCTAAATCTAGCCACTTTTGTTTGGCAACAGTTCAACAATAAATATTATAAACAACTTGAGGAAACTGCGATGGGCAATTGCTTATCTCCGTTCCTTGCAAATTTGTTTATGAGTAGATTATAAACCCAGTTCAAAAAAAGATCTCAAGTATTTCCCAAGGGTGTGGTATAGATACGTAGACGATATATTGGCTATTTTTGATACTAAAACAGAAAATTTGAACACTTTCTTAGAAATATTAAACAATAAATATCCTTCTATTAATTTTACGTACAAAAAGAAGAACAATGGGCAGTTACCTTTTCTCGACACGTTAGTTATTAGAAATAACGATAAATTAGAATTTCATATTTAGAGAAAATTTACTAATAACATCCGACTCATTTCATTGCCGTCAACACAAAATGGCAGCATTTCATTTCTTAACTCACAGATTAGTCAATTTTCCATTAAGTAAAGAACGTTTTAACAATGAAATGAATCGGATTAAAAATATAGCTAAAAGTAATGGATATAATGGTAATTTTGTACATAAATTAGTAAATAGACATAAGCATAAGAAAATGTTAAAAGATGCCACTACTCTTCAAGCGCCTGAGGCTCCCAATAAGTTCATAGTAATCCCATATGATCCCAGATATACGAGAGGTCTAGAAAAAGTATTTAAAAACGTAGGTTTTAGAGTAGCCTACAAAACGGAGAACAGTTTGAAAAATCTCGTTGGAAACCCTAAAGACAAAGTCGACTTGAAGGAGAGGAATGGCATCTATGAAATTAGCTGTAATGAATGCGATCTAAAATATGTTGGGCAAACTAAACGCTCCATAAACATTTGTTTTAAAGAACACGTGGCACATTTAAGATACGGAAGAATAGAAAAGTCAAGCGTTGCCCAGCATGCTTTAGAAAACAATCACCAAAAAGGAATAAATAATCTTAAGTTGATTAAAAATGTCAGTGGCGGCTCGTGGTGTTTAGGCTAGGATAGGCGACAACCACAATAATTTCAAGAATAATGACGTTATAAGAAAACGTTAAGCCGCGTACACACTTAGCTGACAACTAAGTTTTATAAATTAAATTTATCCGCCTATCTTTTAAAAGGGCGAATTTACTTATTATGACATCCGTAAAGTTATCAGCCTTCTGTAAGGAGCAGAACAACTCTTTTTCTATTGAAATTAGCGCAAGTGACGATAAACGTTCATTTTTTATTGTATTGCGAGAATACGTTTTTATTCGCTTTAAACAAGAGAAATGTCTTTCCACTGAGGTACTTGTAATAGGTATGGTAGCCATTAACTCAAAAAGTTTGTAACTTTCAGGAAATATTTCTTGAAGTTCATTTTTTACGAAATGTTTTAAAATTGCCTCGACGCTCAGCAATGCAAATTGTTCATCGAGATATATTACACTAAACTCATTAATTAATTTTTGTTTGTCAAAGAAATTCAGAGACAGTTTTCTGGTTCCAATATAAAATTGCAGAAGAATTTATAAAAGTTGGTCACATTCGTCACAAATTCAAGCGGAAAATTTTTGCTATATTCTTCGAATTTTGAGGAATCCGCTAAAGAAAAATATAATAACTGAGACATATCTGCAAACCTAACTTCTATTTGAGTCACAATATTGTCAATTATCTCATAAAATAAAATGCGTAAAGAACTTTGCTCATCGCCTTTAATGGTGTCCGATAACTTAATTCTTTTTGACAATTGCCCTGAGTCCCTATTATTAAAAATCCTTGTTTGGGCTTGTTCAAATATTGTATTAAACATTGTCTCATTTCTCAATAACTTGATACGATCTCTTGCCATAAATATTTGCTTTTTACAATAGGTGATGTCCAATGATTTTTTCTGCAGAATGTTGAAAAGGGGGTCAGTTATGTCAAAAATATGTTTATACACAGAGGTAAGAAACGAAAGTTCTAAATCGTTCATAAATTTAAGATATCCCTTTGCCCCGTTTATTGACTCAGCCGATGATGATTGGTCGTCAATAATTTTAGAAAAAACTAATTTTAGGCCTTCCCATTCAGAGTGCAAGATTTGAATGATTTTAGAACGGGAAGCCCACCTGGTGTTTGAACTGGAAGAAATCCTCTTTCCTATCGTCGAATCTAAAGTAAATGTCCGTTTTGCAGACTGATGAAAAAATCCGGGAATCGAGGACGCACTTGCGAAAAAAATTCGGCAATTTTTTATATTTTTTGAACCAGTTTGTAAAACCAAATTCAATCTGTGCGCACTACAATGCGTAAACAAAGCAAAAGGAGCATCATCTTTAACTTTTTTTTGCAAACCATTCAATGAACCTGCCATCACACTAGCACCATCGTAGCATTGCCCAACTAATTTTGTTTTATAATCGAAATTGCCTATGACTGTAACAATTAATCCATACATTGCGTCCGCTGTTCTGTCTTCGCTAACGTCATGAAAACCCAAGAAAATTTCTTTGATTTCACCGTATTTATTAACGTACCGAATTGAAATCGCACATTGGGACTTCTCAGAAATATCCGTAGTATCGTCAGCTTGCACTGCAAAAAACAACGACTCTTTTATCTCCCTATGAATTGTATCTGCAAGGTAATCGGAAATACAGGATATCAAATCATTCTGGATAGTTTTTGATAAACCAGAAAAAATATTTCCAATTTTTTTTAAATGTTGTTGTATTTCGTTATCACGTTTAATTAACAGATTAAAAGTTTCCCGAAAATTTCCCGCACTAACGGAATCGCTTTTTTCATTATGGCCTCACGTAACATCGACCAAATAGCTCATTAGAAGTCTGTTTTTTCTCACCTCCTCATTATATAATTTAAGAGACAAAGAAGATTGTAATTGTAGCGCATCCTGTATAGTGCTACTGTTTTTTTCTTAACCGCTTTAAACTAAGATAACTGCTTAAATGTTCTTTCGATGATTCGTGTTTTTTTATGGCCGCAGATAAATTTTTCAAATCAGAAAATCCCTGACGCACCCAAGTATTGTTTCTGCCTTTTGCCAAAAGTAAACATGGCCAACAAAACAAATTTTGTTTAAAATAGCTACCACATATCCACTGATGACTTTCGTACCATTGAGCTTTAAACGACCGTGAAAAAGTTTGATCCTGTTTTTTATCAGGCTTTAAAATATTGAGAAGTGGCGTGGGGCGGCCAAAATAAATAACATCTTTTCGATCGTTTTCGTTTAGACGCGAAAATGTGTCTCGCACAAAGAGCAAACAATATCATGCACCGGATTATTCGCCATGACTTTTTAAAAATCCATTAAAAAAAAACAAAGCAACGTAATGTACCTATATAAAATAGAACAAACCGGAAAAAACGCACTTAACCTACGGTCGACGCGACGGTAAATTCATCGAATATGAACCGTCCAACCCCTAAAACTAGCGAAACTACACTTAAAAGCAAAATATTTAATACCTAAATATGTCTATTAGAAACAAATAAAACAAAAATACTTATCCGTTTATCAGGATTTCTTCGTTTTTCTTCTGGCCAATGCCGATAAACAACCAAAATCACAAATTAAAGCACAGAAAAACTAGACGCGGTCGTAAAATAATAGTCAAAAAAACACACACGTATCACCGTCCAATGTTTTTATTTATTGATCGATATCAGAAAACGAGAGCGGTCAGAATGTAATTGACAAAATTTCAAATCACTTGACCGGAAATCCGAACGAACGATAATATTGCATCATGCATACTATTTAGGATTTTTACGAATTATAAATGAGATTAATGAGAATAGTAGCAGGTGGCCAACGTTGCCAAACGCAAAATTTGTAAATACGGTTTCGCAAGCCTGAGAAGAATTTCTTTATTTTTCTTTAGATGTACCTAGATTTTGTTTAAAAAACCCTTTCAAAACCACCCTAACAACATTGAAACTGCTTATTTTATTTTTTTTTATGGTTTGCAATGTTTGCATATGTAAGGCTGCCAACCGTCCCGCATTCTGCGGGACAGTCCCGGATTATCTTTTAAGGTCCCGCGTTACAAATAAGGTTAGAAATCGTCCCGCATTCTCTAATTATGTCCCGCAAGTCCCGAATTGCAACAAATCATATTCTAAGTTCCCATGTTTATCGGTTTAATAATACAGAGAAGTACCATTTTAAGAAGATTTGATTAAACTAAATTATGTGTTATAAATAAGCCTTAATTAACAAAAATACCAAAGTGTAGAAACATGTTTCATTTTATTATTATTAAAAAAACCTCACCTAACCTAACATTTATGTTTAATGTCTTTAATTTTTTTGCTTTAGTATATAACAGAATGTTCGGATAATCAATTTAATTAATTAAAAAATTAATGCTGAAAATAAAGAATTTTAGAATATGGTTAATGCGCCTACAACGCATACTAAAATTTGTTGTGTCCCGCATTCGTAAATGAAAAAGTTGGTTGCCTTATGCATATGCATATTTTCTAAAAACGTAAAGCAGTTCAGGTGAAAATTCGAGAATTTGGCAACACTGCCAGATGAACAATATTGGAATCCAATGCGAAGACGTCAAATATTTGCCGAAGGCGGACGATCGTTTCGCCTACTGTAGTAGTTTATTTCGCGTGATTTTTTCTGTATGTCGGTCGCTGGTCGTCGGCGATGTGCGTTTTCGTGGGCTGGCTGGCTGCCGTAGAGAACATCTAAATTTAGGCGGTTGGGATATATCGCCTCTAAACGTACATAGGTTTCGCATGTAATCGATGTTTATTTAAATGTTAGGAATTTCTAAGGGAAACGCACGGGTTTTGTATATTTTGTGATGTTAAACGGTTAAATATTGTTTAATTGATATGAGATATTAGATTTTTTAGGCACGATTATTCAAGGGTAGGCGGCGCCTACCTTGCCTACCTGACGAGCCGCCACTGAAAAATGTATCTAATAATAGACTATTGGATGCATTTGAGAGTATAGAAATAGTTAAATGTGGTAAGAAAGCACTAAATAAAGACAAAGGGCCTGTTCCCTATAGTCCCCTCTATTGTTTACTTGACAACGGTGCAGTCGGGCGCAACCAAGTGTGACCACATTTACCTATAAATAGTCTCGGTTAGGGTAAGTTACTTTAGTTTATATCATCTTCCGATGATGCTAACTTGGTTAGCGAAACGCGCGTCCAGAACGTAACAAGTTGTGGTGTAGTGTGGTTAGAACTCTTGTATTTTGATCTATCGTCCACCACAGGTTCCAGTGTTAGGACATAGGTATGTCAGTTAAAACTACAGGAAGCAAGCCGTGATGAGACATTGATGATTGAGACAATGTCAGAGACAGTTTTCTGGTTCCAATATAAAATTGCAGAAGAATTTTGGGTAAAAATAAGCAAAATTAAATATGGATGACACCATTATGTTTCCACTAACCGTCTGCTTTCGCATTCCATATGCTGTCCTTATCACATTTATCTGCGAATGTGGAACCCACGCACAGTGTTCGGAATGACGATATTACGAGCTCATTAGAATTTTTTTATTAAAATATCCCAATTATGACTTTAATTTAAAAAATTGGACAAAATCTGGTCAGTTCCTCGTCACTGTTCTGGGATGTTACTAGAGCGTCGTAGTCGATTGACTTATGAACTTCATCAATCCTATATAAGGCATCTGCAATCACATTATCGCTCCCTGCTATATGCCGAAAGTCTGTCGTGAATTGACCGATAAAATCCAGGTACCGGAACTGTCGAGGTGATACTTGGCTTTTCTTATGACGAAATGCATATATCAGTGGTTTATGGTCCGTGAAAATACTAAAGTTTCTTGCCTCCACCATGTGTCTGAAATATTTGACGGATAGGTATGCGGCCAGTAGCTCACGGTCATAAGCGCCATATTTGCACTCTGTAGGACTGAGCTCCTTGGAGAAAAAGCTAAGTGGTTGCCACTGATCATTTACCCACTGCTGCAAGGCAGCGCCAATGGCAAAGTCTGAAGCGTCACAGAATATAGCAAGGGGTGCGTTGACATTTGGGTGCGACAACAAGGTAGCCTGGGCTAGTGCTTTCTTGCTGACTTCGAACGAGGCTAGACCTTCCGTGGTCCAGTTAACGGGGATCTTCTTTTGATTTTTTTCTTGAGGAGTGTCTTCAGTGATGCTTGAATCTCGGCTGCTTTGGGTATGAATCTCCGGTAGAAATTCACCATACCCAGGAAGCGACGAAGTTGCTTGGCCGTTTCAGGTTTTGGGTAGGCCAGAATAGTTTCGACCTTTTCTGGCAGTGGTTGGGTGCCTGCGTTTGAGACGCAATATCCTAGGAATTTGACTTGGGACTGGCCAAAAACACATTTACTTTGGTTAATGACGATGCCGTATTGCTGAAGCCGCTGAAACAGTGTTGCCATGTGGCAGAGGTGTTCTTCGGGCATCGTTGAGGCAACAAGGATGTCGTCTAGGTACACATAACAATAGTCCAATCCTCGAGTAACTTCATCCATGAAACGCTGAAAAGTTTGTGCTGCGTTTCGAAGTCTAAACGTCATAAATGGAAATTCGAACAATCCGAATAGTGTGGTGATGGCTGTTTTCGCGATGTCCTCCTCAGCTACTGGGATTTGGTTGAACGCACGGATTAAGTCGATGGTTGAAAAAATCGATTTTCCTTGGAGCTCTTGTGCGAAATCCTGGATATGGCGGACGCCATATTGATCAGGACAGGTTCTGCTATTCAGAGCTCTATAATCCCCACAGGGCCTCCATTCGCGGTTGTTTTTTGGTACTAGGTGCAACGGCGAGGACCAAGGACTTTTAGATGGCCTGGCAAGTCCGAGTTTCACCATGGTGTCGAATTCCTTCCTTGCTGTTTTTAGTTTGTCCGGAGCTAGGCGACGTGGTTTCTGGGCGACAGGCGGACCAGGCGTGGTAATAATATGATGCTGGGTTTTGTGTTTAATGTGTTTGGGAGCACCGTTTGGTTTGGTGATTCCCGGGAACCTTTCCAGAAGCACATGGAAAGGGGAAGCACCATTAATTACTTTGACGGTCGGAGCGGTCCATTCCAAAACCTCACCACGTGATGCCAGTTGTGTTGTGGAGTCCAAGAGTTTGCCTTGCTGCAGATCCGGGAGCAGGCCATAGTGTGCGAGGAAGTCTGCTCCTAGGATAGGTTGAGATACGTCAGCTATGATGAATATCCATGGAAAATCTCGGCGGAGTCCTGGGTTGAGGGTACGCGCTACTATTCCGTATGTGGTTATAGACGAACCATTGGCAGCTAAAAGTGCGTAGGTTGATTTGGTATGAGCACCATCCACTCGGAGTCTCGGGATTACGCTTAGATCGGCACCGGTGTCGATGAGAAATCGAAGTCCGGTTTCACGATCGTAGATAAATCACCCCACCGATTTATTAAGGCAGGTGTCATTTGCCGCCATCAGTGACTGCCCTGTTGGTTTCCCTGGTTCCATGAACAGGGAATAGTGCATTTCTGGGCTTCCTGCTTGTAGCGTCAGTGGTACCAGCATAATCCGGCTGGGCGCGCTTCCCTAGGTGTAGATGGCGAGCGATGCCGCGACTGGGATCGGGACCGAAAATGCGTGCGGGAATTTGGCATTCCTCTTGAAGCATGCACGTCCTGCTTGACACTAGCTAGCTCTCCCTTGACCTCTGAAAGTTGCTGTGTTAGTTATTGCATGAGGGAATGGAGAATCTGGTATTCTTGCGAATGCTTAGGGGTGATTGCCGCTACGGAAGGGCTCACAGGCAGAGCAGTAAATATATTGTCAGTCAAGTCCGCAGTTCCACTTAGTGTTTAACGTGATTGCGTAGCTAGTATAGGTTGTAGATTGGCTGGTAAGCATTTTACCCAAATACTCCTCACTAATGTCTCCGGGACTACTGATCCTGCTAGTGCCTGCAGTCTTCGAAGGAATTGGGAAGGTTTTTCGTCACCTATAGCTTCGTTTTCTAGCAGTTGCCTGGTCTTCTGTTCTTGGCTTGCACTTAACCGCTTTATGAGTTGTTCTTTGCTCGGAATAGGAATTAGAATCTAATGGTTTCGTCACAATGTCGCGCACTTCGCTGATATATCGCGGCGGAAGTTTCGCGAGAATGTCCAAATATTTTTGCTCGGTGTTTGTGATTTTTGATCTATTAAAGCAAGCCTCTACGATTACAAACCAAAGTTCTGGATCCGACGGGTCAAAGTCTGGAAGTCGCGTCGCGGAATTTATCGCGACAGCGTTCGCGATAGGGATGGCACTGTTGGTTTCTGCCGCAGAGTTGGGCATGGTATACCGCGAAATATTTGTTACAAATAAACACACGATAGCTTAGGGACTGTGGTATTGACTAAAACACAACCTACCACAAAAGGAATGATAAAAATATTTCACTGTAATACTAGGTACTTACGTTGATTGTTCAATTTATCACTAAAACACTGAAGCACTAATTACACTACTTGCTCTCACAAAACAAATCACGTCGGGGTCACCACTTTAGGAACGTATGTGTGTGCTTGATTAGCTATATATCCAATACATTCCTTTTTTATATGAACTGTGAGGGTTTATTGAAATTTTGTTAAAACGAAATAAAATAAGTCTATTGAACTAGAACAACAAAATTCACATCCGACTTCTTGCAAGTCCAAAAACAGAGTCCTCCTCTAATATTAATACAAATCTCAAGAAACATAAAGTTCCACCCCCTGTGCCAAAATTCCTCGCTTTGATTGGTCCTATTCGTTGGCAAAAGGGGTTTTTTCTATCTTCGTAAACTTTCCCATGATCAAAATAAAAACATTCATTACAGATAGTAAAATGGGAATTTGGAGAAAGCTTTACTAAGAAGGATCGTTTCGGTATTTTCCTATCATAAACCCTAAATGCAATAAACAGTTTACTATCGGTGATGGTTCCTACTATCGAACGTGCAACAACATATTTTAAAATCGTACAAGGAAGTGTTGTAAAAATAAAAATTAACGGATAGCATACAAGAACCGTAAAACTAAATTAGACTCTAAATGCCGATGGAAAGTCCTACAATTATGTATAGAAAACTAAGTACCTACAAATTGTTACATTTCTCAATAGCAATAGATAGTTAGCCTAGATTAAAAAAGTTAATGTAAAATAAAATAAATATGTACAGTATGTTATGCAGTAACAATGAAAAGAAAAACAAATATATACAGTGTGATATGCGCAAATTTTAACAGACAAATGTGGAAGACATTCAGTTGCCACATATGTATAAGCTAAATTTATATTCTTAAAAATATTATTTACATGCGATGTATAGAGGGAGCTCCAATTGCCCAATATATGAAAAGAGCACTTGAAAAAAAATTACAAATGATAAAAATATGCACTAAGCAGTAAAAAGGGAAGCCAAACTTTATCCAGAGTTAGGGGTTTTTTATCGATAATCTATAATTTTTAAAAGTTGTGTAAAGAAATCATTAAAGGAAACTTCTGAAAGCATCGATAAGACTTGCGGGGGCTCTCATTGAATTTACGTAAAAAAATTATAGTAATCAAAGTAACGAATATTCAAAATGAGGACGGAATGGTAACAATTTAACAAATACTTCGAAGTAACCAAAAATCAACATCTCTACCACCAGTCGCCACTGATTCATGCCCAATGACCATTATAAAAAAAGAGTACTTGATGAACAACATTTAAAAAAAATAAAAATGAGCGCTAAGCAGCAAAAAGGGAAGCCAAAGTCCGTCCAGAGTTAGGGGGTTTTTATCGCTAATCAATAATTTTCGGAGTTGTGTACGGAAATCATTAAGTGCAACCTCTGAAAGCACGGACTTCCCCGACATTTAAGATATCTACATCGCTTATGAACAGACTGTAGACTGGCAAACAGTGGTAGGAAATTAATAAAAATTCAAATCGCTTGATAAGTTGCCTATAGTACTTAAGTACATTTAGATACAATTTTTTATTTGCTTTTCAAGTTTCCTTTTATCCGTATAGCTTTAAGATATACCCAAAAGATGGCACATCAAAAAATTCAGTCACTGTATTCGACGTTACAGTGTTCATCCTGACTCATGCGAGAGTGGTCACTTTTTGTAATTCTCTTCTTCACCATTATGTACGGAATTAAACCTTCATAACTTGAAATTTGCAAGAATGAATCTGATGAAATTTTCTTCTGAGATGTTGTACAAATTATTTTTTTTTAGTTTAAATAATCCCAACAACTATTTTCATCACCTAAAATTAAGTACTGCACATGAGTAAAACGTCATTTAATAAAATTGGCCAACTCAATATAACTAGGCCGGATTAACGAATTATGGGACCTGGGGCTTTAAGTATTTAGGGAACCTTGAGATTTTGCAAAAATAACTAATGACATAAAAAAAGGAAACTCTGAATTGTACTTCCATGATGAGGCCATAGAGATATAAATCTATCAGTAATTGGGGGCCTCTAAGCTAAGGTTACCAACTCTGGAGAAGTCCAAAAGACAAACGGAGATTATATAGTCTCCCATTTGAAACATTGCTATATACATATTTATCTGACACATTAACCATTGTTTTACTTCCCTCGATAAGAATTGTGGAAAAATTACTCTACGAGATTTTTTTCAGATTTTCTCAATTCTGCCTCTCTATTCGCGGTATAGCTAAAAACTGCGTACCCAGTTGACTTCATGGGGATGAAATAGTAGCTTTTAGGTAGAAATAAAAAAAAATTAGAAAAGTACTCCAATCCACTAGTATCAAACTTGATTTATTTTTTAATTTTTTTAAGAATTTATTGACAAATGAAATAATTCCAACATAAGGTAAGATTATACCAACAGAATAGGATATTGGGGGGGGCTCTCCCTCGCCCCCTTCCCCCTATGTCCGTCCCTAATTTATGATAAAGTTGTGACAAATAATAAAAGTAAAAAATTAACAATAAATAAAAACAAAATTTAAAAAAATGGTATATTGGAGTACCGAAGCGGTAATTTTTTTTAAGTAGATATATAGATATGGACAAAAAAAAGTTGTGGACATGAAAAATGTTCAAAAAACCGTTAGAAAATATATAACAAATTAATATGAAGAAAAATGATTGTTGAAAAATCGGCGACTTGGCAGGGCATGTTTTATTTTATCTTGGACCCTAGACCCTTACCCTATTTGGGGCCCCTTAGGAAGTTCTTTTTTAAGTAAATACTGCAAAAAAAACGTTGTTTTCAAACCTTTTTACACAATTTCAGATATGTTATTTTCGTAAATTTAAAAAAATAATAAAAGTATCAGAAAAGAAAAAACGCGTTTATTTGGTATTAAACAACATTTTTATCTTAGTGTCAAACATTGAAATTTTGATAAAAAGTCACTTTTTCGTATTACCATTACACTTTTCAGGTTGTCCAGCTCCTTCCTGATCAACGAAAATGTATCAAAGTGCTAGTGACTCAGTGGTCCCGGATCTGATTTTTTTCTAAATGTGATAGTTTCTAAGATAAATCGATAGAAACTATAGTTAAATTTCTACCACTAGATAGTTTCTAAGATAATTCGATGGAGAACTATAGTTAAACTTCGACCACTGACATGTCAAGAGAAAAATCTGAAAATTGGGAACGCATAAACTAATTTGCAATAAATTGCCAAACATTTTTTTTATGTTTAAAAAATGAATTTAGAAGAGACAATCCAAGAAAAAATATGTAATAATTAGTTTTTATCTGTAAAGTTTCCAAAATACTAAAAACAAATTTAAATTTTATTACCTAATACCTAATATTTTTACGGTTTTGCCGATTTAGGAAATCTATTTTTAATTATTTATTCACTAAGTCCTTCACGTAGTATCTTAAAAGCCTAGTTTTCTAGGCATTCTCATGAACAATGATGAACAATTTTCATTAAATCAGCAAAAATTATATCGATTTACATTTATTGGCCTTAAACAGCTTCAAATGGCTATTTTTTATTTAATTGCTTTTTAATTTTTTCTTAGTGTTCCACTTTTAAGAAATATAAATATCCCTTACTCTCTAAAAATAGTCATTTTTCTATTAAATACCTCCTTTCTTTCTCTGTGGTTATTTTACATATGAAATCAAAACCGAATTCACGATTTGTTTGTTATTCATTATGCTGTTCATCGTTTTTTGTGTACGGGAGGTGAAGTTAAAAACAAATTAGGTGATTTAAAAATGTATTTAATTACACACTTAACTATTTGTTTATTTTGTTATAAAGAGTCAAGCCATACTATCTTATATATTTCACAGTATAATTATAAAAAATATAAAATAGTTTTGTTTCGGTTGTTTTAAGTAAATTAATACAAGTATATCAATGTTCATTACTTTTAATTTTGGTTTGGTCGAATTATTATGGAATTTAAAATGTCGAGTCTTTAAGGAGGATAAGAAATAGTGTCCTCCACAGTAGTTGTGGAGGTCGAGTACTCTAAGCCATGCGAGGAGTCCTTTGCAAATAACTGATAAGACTAAAAAATACGATTGGAATCGTGCGCACAAATAATTACTTCAAACCTAATAAGCTACTAATCACACATCAATGGGTCCCAGCATAACCTCACGCCAATTCTGTGCTGGGGCTTCTATCTACGACGGGGGCCTAGGGCTATAGCCTCCACAGCCCCACCCTCAATCCAGAACTGAATAATACAATGATTCAAAATATCTCTGAGCTAATCCTTGTAATGTTAACTATCGACACTTGTTTTTTTTTACTAAGTTTTTGAAAAAGAAGTGTTATAACAGAATGATTTATATCGTACAATATGCCTTAAATTACAGGTACATTTAAATACCCCTGGTCCCTATATTGGTTTAATTTAAATGTGTACAGAAATAATCACACAATATTTCAGCTTTTGAAAACAATATAATGATAAACCCTGTATATTTCTTTTGTTAAGAATTCTTTCAATATTTTAATTTTTATTAAAAAAGTCGGTAATTTTCCTTTACCCGGGACTTCCCCCATTATGAACATTTCCTTTTATTAGAAATAGTGAATGGTGAACCAATTTAGTTCAGTACATAGTTCTTTAGGAACACATATATACCGTATTTTCAAACATTTTTATTGAACGCCATTTTGATCCAATATATTACCAGTTTCTACCTATGCCTCACTAGATTTTGAGCATAATTTAAAGTTTACCTTATATCATATTTTTTACATGTTATTTGGCCGCCATTTTGTTCCGCTATATTGAATTCGTAACAGAACTTTACCAGCCTATCTCTATCTCACACTTAACCTTCGCACAAAATTTGAAAATAATCTGATAAGTAGTTTTTTTCATATTGATTTTTTAAATATTTTATTAGGTCGCCATTTTGTTTTGCTATATTACAAGGTGTCCCGAATTGCAGTGTCCAAACTTTAACAGCGCATTCTGCATTCAAAATAAGCCTTAATTTTCTATATTTTCTAATAAACATATATCGGCAAATGCTTCGTTTTCGAAATACAGGGTGTTAAAGTTTTAAGAAAAAAATTGTTATTTAGTCATAACTTTTTTAGTACTTGAGATATTGTTATTAAATTTGGTAAACAGCATTTGAATAACAAAGGGCATTTTTTGATTTGAAATATTTTTTAATTCTTTATCAGTGGCGTCCGTACAGGATTTTTTATTGAATATTCTTGAAGAAAAAATGGTACGCTACAGCTTTTTCAGAAAACAAAAATCATTCCTAAAATCCCCACTCAGCTTGGAGCAAATTTGATCTCTTGCCTTTTTTTCGTGCGATGCAAGGATTTCGAGTTAAAAACTAAAAACTATTTTTATGTATGGCGTAGTTAAAATTTCCATTATTGTTAATTATTTCAGTGGCAAAACCTTTAACATCTTGGTATGCCATGATTGCATTTTTGTGACAATTGAACAATTGCTAGTTTCGTCTTTAACGTGTGACATTTGAGTTTTTAGAGTAAATAAATGTCAGGTACATTACAGTTTATACGAAAAGCTAATTATCAGTCTAACTAGTGATTTCAAAATGGTGTTATTGTTATTCAGTAACTTTGAGTATGCTGATATTCATTTCGTTTATGGTTTCTGTAATGGAAATGCAAATGCAGTACGGGAATACCAACGAAGATTTCCAAATAGAAGATTACCTTGCAAACAAGTTTTCATTAAAACGCATTTAATGTTTAGGAATTTTGGACTCAAAAAGAATCCGAGAAACGAAGGTAGGAGAAATGAACAATATCGAAACGTAATTTTAAATAAGTTTGACAACGATAGGACATTAAGCCTACGAAGAGCAGCTCATAATTTACAAGGCAACACAGTTTTTGTTTCTAAAAATAAGGTTCATCGCGTTTTGAGGAAAGATCACAGGAAGCCATTTCAGATGCAGCCAGTTCAAAACTTACAACCTGGTGATGCCGAAGAACGTGTCAGTTTTTGCAATTGGTTTTTGCGCCAAATAGAGGAAGACGAGAACTTCTTAAAAAAAATTTTATGGACTGATGAAGCCACATTTACCCGAAGCGGCTCAGTAAATTTCCATAATTTACGAATCTGGAGCCATGACAATCCACGTGTTGTACGAACTAGAGCATTTCAGCAAGAATTTTCTGTTAATGTTTGGTGTGGTGTAAATAAATGAAATTTTTTGCGGGCCCCATATTCTACCACCACGCCTAGATGGACAGTTAATGATTCTCTGCAAAATAAGTTATTTCAATATCTAGAAAATATTCCTCTAAATCTTAGAAACGAATTCTGGATTCAAATGGACGGGGCTCCCACGCATTTTGCACTTGTAAATCGCGAGTGGTTAAATAATAATTATCCAGAACGGTGGATTGGAGGATAGGAGCTCCAGCCTGGCCACCACGTTCCCCTGACCTCACACCTGTCGACTTCTTTGTGTGGGGTTATTTGAAAAATTTAGTTTATTCCAGACCAGTTCATACAAGAGAATAACTGATTCTAAGGATAAAGCAAGCCTGTGAAACTTTGCGAGCCAATACGAATTTTATACGCCATGCCACTGACACAGTTAAGAGCAGATGCGGAAAATGTGTCGAAGTTAGAGGAGCTCATTTTGAGCAATTATTGTGAATTTTAAGGCCCACATTAATCCTTAATGATGTTTAAAGTGCTCTATGTTAAATATTAGGTACAAAACAAAATTAAAATATAATAATGTGCGCGCCCTCTGTTGATAGTAATTATAACTTGTAAGCTCTGTGGGTATTTTTTTTTACATTTGTAATTTCATGTTTACCGTTATGTCAATTAACTATTTGAGCAGTTGTCCTAAGTTACTTGGCCGCGAGAACTATGATGAGTGGTGTTTTGCCGTAGAGAACATGTTCGTTTTAGAAGGTTTAACAAATTGCATCAGCGGGAGTGAAACCGATACTGTTTTGGTCGCGAAAGCGCAGGCAAAACTTGTGTTAACGATTGACCCATCTTTGTATATGCATGTTAAAGATGCTACGACCGCGAAAGACGTTTGGTTGAAGATTAAAAATCTCTATGAGGACACTGGTTTTGTACGAAAAATAGGGCTTCTTCGTACATTAATATCCTTACGATTGGAATCGTGCGAAAATATGGAAAACTACGTGAACCTCGTCGTTGAAACGTCGCAGAAGTTGAAGACAGGTTTCAACATTGACGAAGAATGGATTGGATCACTGCTTTTAGCTGGTCTACCGGAACGATTTGCGCCAATGTTGATGGCAGTTGAGCATTCGGGCATAAAGATAACTACCGACTCGATCAAGACAAAGTTGCTGTATATGTATGAAGATGGCGACACTAAAGGTAAAGGCGGCAGCGGGGCGTTCTACTCGAACTCGAAGCGTAACTTTCAAACCCAGCCGAGAGATGGCAGGCCTAGTCATCAGATCAAATTACAGTGACTTTATACAGAGACAGTGGCGACAATAGGGTAACCAATTTTTGATTGGTTCTCCGCGTCACGTGGTCCTGGCGGCCATATTGCTGCAAAAATCGATTTGTTTACTTTTTGCCTAAATGGGTTTCTTATGAGGTTTTTTTGTTTTAGTGTATTATTTTATTAGTTTTTGTGATTATTAAAACGAATATCGATAGAAACAATAAGTTCTAAGCCATTGGCCATATGAATAAATGGATTTAAGCCTGGTTCACCTGCTTTTCGCTTGTAATCAGTGTTTGTGATAAATTTTAGTATTGTCTAGAACAGTATTTGAAAAAAGTGTTTTTTGTGTATTTTGCTAGTATCTGTAGTTTGGATTATCAATGTATAGTGCTTTGATCTGTTAAAACTATATAATGTATAAAATTAGCTCTGAGCACATAAGACTAGTATTAATACCTGTTAATGTTAATTAGTATTAGTGGATCATCTGTATAAAATTTTGTATATTTTTTATTTAATAAATATCTTTAAAAAGGTATAGTATTAAAATAAATACGGTAGTACGGTACTTCTTATTAACTAAAACATCTATGTAGCTATCGACTTTTATTTATTACTCAAACTCAACATATTTATTTAGTTACTTTAACAGAAACAGACTATATACCTAAAACTATCTTAAGAGTCTAACAAATTTCTGACATAAGTAGGTATGATACAGCTTCTTGAAGCACCGTGAACTTGGTAAAGTCATTAGTATTGCTAATTATAAACCTATACATCCTGCAGACTCTCTCTTAGCGGTATCATCAGCTTGAAAATTAAATGTCAATTCAGGGTCAACGATTACACCTAGGTATTTATCTTAATACTCTGTTTTTCCAAAAATATAATTGGATTTGATTTTCCAGCTTACAAGAGACAACACAATTTAAATGGCTCCTTTAAAACTTTTTTAAATCTAATTACGACACAACACCACCACATTTAAACACTCAGTATGGAAACTGGAAAGTGACTGATAACTAATATTTTGAAAGTGGTTTTATTTATTAAACTGAATTTATGCCACCAAAAACTTTTGCTTCCTTGCTCTGCCAAGTTGAAACTGAACTTAACTCAAGCTCTTTTTAAATTTAAGAACATGTGGCAATTTAACAATAACATAATTTGACGGTAGGGTAGCAAACTAGCAAAACTTTTCATAAACAAGCATTTTGCAATTCACACAGTATTTTCAATATTTGCAATAAAAATTAATACAGTAATAACAATAACATGACACATAACCTCACATTTACAGGTGGCCCTGACAGAATTTGTCAGTGTAAAGGCGGGAAATTTAAATTTCGATTTTTTTTTTGTGGGCCATATATCTCTTTCTAAACTAAAATAGATTAAAAATTTAATAATTAACCATTTAGCTGATCCAATTTTTTCATATTAATGTGTTAAACTTGATTAATTCAGTCATATTTTGCGAAAAACTATCGATAATATGTGTGCGCCCATTTAAACCTTCAGAAATTTAGCAGCAATATGGCGGATAGGCTCTATTGTCGCCACTGTCTCTGTATAAAGTCACTGTAGATCAAATTAGAAATGAATGTCAGAATCAAAATATTAAAAAAGGTAAACAAAAACAGAAAGATTTGAGTAATATCACTTGTTACAGGTGTAGGAAAAACGGTCATTATATGTCTAAGTGCCCGGAAAAATCAAGTTCGATGCAGAGAAACGCATTTAGTGCAGTATTTTTGAGCACTAAATACAGCAAAAATGATTTTTACCTGGATTCAGGGGCAAGCAGACATATGACTCCAAATCAAGATTGGATTTTCAGGAAATTTTAGTGGCAAACGAAGAAACTTTACCTGTGACATGCTCTGGAACTGTAGATATTGTTACAAATTGCAGAGGACAATCTCACAAAATACAAGTAGAGGACGTTCTGTGCGTTCCTAAGTTGACCACCAATCTTCTGTCAATGAGTGAAATCATCGCAAAAGGCAACAAAGTATTATTTACCAGTACAGGGTGTTCAATTGTAATAGATACAGATAGCCTTTGCATATTTGGTAGACTGTGTTTATAAACTAGATGTCAAAATGGAAAAGTGTTTTTTGGTAGCATCTCCAGAAACTTGGCATAGGAGACTAGCGCACATAAACAGTCAGGATGTAAACAAGATGTCTCCTATTTGATGCCGGCTTAGAAAAGCGATTCTGGGCAGAAGCGGTGAATACAGCCAATTATTTAAGAAACCGTTGTACAGTGAGTGGTCTTCATGACAAGACGCCTTATGAAATTTGGAACGGTGAGAAACCAGACTTGTCTGGACTTAAAATTTTTGGTAGTCCATACATGGTGCACGTACCTAAAGAAAAGCGTCTGAAGCTTGACAGAAAGTCCAAGAAACACATTTTGGTTGGTTATTCTGAGAATATCAAGGGATATAGAGTTTATAATCCTGATATTAATGACATAACAACTAGTAGAGATGTTATTGTTTATGAAGACTACAAAAGCAAGACGTTTGAGCAGAATCCTGAGGTAACAAACTCAGAAGCTCTTGAGATATCAGAAGCAGTGGGGGGATTAGATTCTTCTGAAAATCTGGAGAATGAAAGCATAGAAAACTCAATTATCGATTCAAATGACTCAGATTTCATTCCAGAGCCAGATGAATCAGAATCAGATGAACCCTTTGATGACACTGCAGTTCAGGCTGCAGAAGCAAGAAGATCTGGAAGAGAGAGAAAGGAAAAGAAGTTTCAAGACTATGTTACTTACCTGACCAGTACAGAAAATAACAATCTGGATTTTCCCATCACTTTTACAGAAGCTATGTCAAGAGATGACAAAGAAAAATGGCACAAGGCTATGCAGGAAGAGATAAACAACTTGAAAGACAATGACTCCTGGGATGTTGTTGATCATCCTGAAGGCGGCACTGTGGTTGAGTGTAAGTGGGTTTATAAAATCAAAAGTTATTGTGAAAATAATAAAAGTTATCGTGCTCGGATAGTGGCAAAGGGCTTCACCTAGAAAGAAGGGATTGATTATTATGAAACCTTTTCACCAGTTGTAAAATATTCGACATTAAGGTTATTAATGGCTTTGTCAGTAGACATGTGTTTAGATATTTGTCATTTAGACGTAACCACAGCCTTTTTACACGGACACTTAGAGGAAGTTGTTTATAGGAGACAACCCGAGGGTTTTATTAAACCAGGATGCAAAAATAAAGTTTTAAGATTAAAACGTGCTATTTACAGGTTGAAACAATCCTCGTGAGTGTGGTATAAAAAGGTTGAGGATGTATTGCTAAATTTAGGTTATAGTATGTCTAAATTTGAGCCATGTGTATTTATAAAAAGTGTCAAAAATTTACTTACTATAGTTGCACTGTACGTTGATGATTTTGTGACTTTTTCAAATGATAAGAATAGAAATAGTCTGAAAGAAAATTTATCTAAGAATTTTAAATTGAAAGATTTAGGTCAAGCTAAACAGATTTTGGGAGTAAATATAAATATTGATGTTAAGAATAGTGCTATAAGTCTTGATCAGGCTCATTATATTAACTCATTATTAGCTAAGTATAACATGCTTGTTTGTAAGACCATTGATACGCCTATGGAGAAAGGGTTAAGTTTAAATAAGGGGGATAAAAATTGTGATTCTTCTTTGCCATATAGACAGCTCATAGGTGGATTGATGTACCTTGCCGTTATGACTAGACCCGACATATCCTATTCAGTGAGTTATCTCAGTCAATTCAACATCTGTTTTGATGTTAGTCATTGGAAATCCGCTAAAAGAATTCTAAGGTATTTGAGTAAAACTAAAAGTATTTGTCTTACTTATAAAAAAGGCTCAGGTTTGTTATCGGGTTTTGTTGATGCTGACTGGGGTAGTAACACAGTTGATAGGAGGTCATATACTGGGTACTGTTTTCAGTATTCAGGTTGTGTTGTCTCTTGGGAGAGTAATAAACAGAAGATTGTTGCCCTGTCTACAACAGAAGCTGAATACATGGCGTCCGAAGCTTCAAAAGAAGCAGTTCATTTACAAAGTTTGTTAGGTGAAATAAAAGGCTCATACGATTGTATTTCAATCTATTGTGACAATCAAAGTGCTATAAAGTTGAGTGCTAATCCCATGTACCATAAACGTACCAAGCATATAGATGTCAAGACACCATTACATACGAGAAGTTGTTGCTGACAAACTTGTTAGCATTAAATATGTACAAACAAATGAAATGGTAGCTGACGTTTTAACTAAAGCTTTACCTGCGAGTAAGCATTACAAGTTTTTACATTGTCTTGGTATTCTTTTTAAATAGATATTTCATTTTGTTAGTTTTACCTAGTGGGGGTGTTAAATATTAGGTTCAAAACAAAATTAAAATATAATAATGTGCGCGCCCTCTGTTGATAGTAATTATAACTTGTAAGCTCTGTCGGTATTTTTTTTTTTACATTTGTAATTTCATGTTTACCGAACATTAAAAGTTAGTTCCTTTGTTGCAGTCGAACAAGTCGTTTGTGTTTCATTTTTCCTCTTCGCTTCCCGCCTGTTTTAATACTCTATACATTTTTTTCACGATCTAAGTTAATAAAAGTTATGAATTCTAGTTTTTGTAAAATTAATTACGAACTTAGTTAATAAAGAGTAGATTCTGTAAAATGAAGCATCATCTTCAAAATTGAATTAATTCTAATTACCGTTTTACAAAATGAATCGACGATTTTAGAAATATAAACTCATCTGTCATACTTTAAAGCCGAACCTAGCAATTGTTCAATTATCACAAAAATGCAATCATGGCATACCAAGAGTCGACAGTGAAGGAATGATGGCAAGTACCAAGAACATTATATTTTAATAGGTTGCCTGATAACTTCTGCGATGTCACCCTGATAACCCAAACATAATGCAAATCTCCATTACAACGGGTCGATGACGTCATCTCTCCTTAGTTGTCAGACAAGCTTTTATTTTAGAAACCCTACATACGTTGTTCAGAAATTATGAACTCACCCGGAATGCATGAAATAAATATCGGAAACCAAATAATATTAAAAACTTGCTGTTACAATCCCACCTTGAAGGTTTTGCTACTGAAATTAACAATAATGGAAATTTTAACTATGCCATACATAAAAATGGTTTTTAGTTTTTTACTCGAAATCCTTACACCGCACGAAAAAAAGACAAGGGATCAAATTTGCTCCAAACTGAGTGGGGATTTTCGGAATGATGATTTTGTTTTCAGAAAAAGCAGTAGAGTACCATTTTTTCTTCAAAATATTCAATAAAAAATCCCGTACGGACGTCACTGATGAAAAATTAACAAATATTTCAAATCAAAAAATGCCTTTTGTTACTCCAAGGCTGTTTACCAAATTTAATAACAATATCTCAAGTAATAAAAAAGTTGTTGACTAAAAAACAATTTTTTTCTTAAAACTTTAACACCCTGTATTTCGAAAACGAAGCATTTGCCGATATATGTTTATATAGAAAATAAAGACTTATTTTGAATGCAGAATGCGCTGTTAAAGTTTGGACACTGTAATTCGGGGCACCCTGTATATTCATAGCA